>JASXSY010000169.1:0-120616 GCA_034509805.1 Sipha maydis
GGGGCGCCCGGAAGGTTTCAGGTGGAAAACGACAAGTCGGACGACGAGCACGTGTGAACGCGCGCTTGCGCAACACGCGTGGGTGCGACTATGCCGTGCACGCGGTTGAGCAATCGGTTCGAGGAGAAACGTACACTTTTACGACTGCCGCCGAATCCATTGACGGGCGCGCGAGACCCGTTTGTCATTGCGCAACGCCGCGCACGCGGTTCGCAAACGCGTTCGTCGTTGCACGTCCGCGACTCTCTTGAACGGGTCTCTCGATGGGCAACAGGTCTCGTCGTCGCCGATTCGATCCCACGAGTTTCTACGCGTTCGCGATGTTTTTACCCGTCGCTGGTGCCGAAACCTGTACGGAGGTCTTACGGAAAATCCAGGACGGGGCCGCTTCACCGTACCGAGTCGACGTTTGGCTGCCGGACCGCACGAAAGCTTCGTTACAAGACCAAAGCCCGACGTCACAATACTTTTCGGGTATAAACCAAAATCCACACAACGCCCGCCCCTCCCCCGAGGTACGCCTTCGGAAACGATATTTGGATGTCGTGGCATTTTTTATTGTTTTTCGCCCCACCAAGTTTTCAGAACTTCGACGCCACTGACGCCCGCGCGTTGAAATACTAGTCTCGCACACGACGGGTGCCGCAATTAGTTTAACTCGTCGAGGACGAGTCGACGCGAGGAAAGAGCTGCATACCACAGGAGGAGGAGCGGTTTTCAAGGATCAACACGACTTCGTTCCGATTTCACGCGAAAAACGTTTCGCGCACGTACGTAATGACCGATTGGCCCAGTTCGACGGGCCACGGTTATCAGCGGATCCGTCAAGTCCGTAATAGGGTTTTCGCGTCGTGTGCCGACGTCGTCGGTAGTCGCAAACATGTTATTATTGCATTGTCGCCGTCGTCGTTATATTATTTGCCCTTTGTGCAAACATAATTACTGTAATCGTTATTATATGTTGTATTGCGCTGACCGCGTCCCGGTGACGACGACGGAGGACCGGGTAACCCGGTGGAAATGTGCCGGATCACGAAAACGTGATAGTCAATCGAACCCAAAACTAAACCGGATCAAACGAATGTCGCGTCCGACACGTCGCTGGCGCGCTACGGACAATGTCGAGGTTTCCGTCGCCGAGTTGTCATTGTAATGATTTAGCTGCTCCTGTTGTTATGACCACGTGATTGAGTGCGACTCTGATGTTGATGTGCACACGCACTACCCGGTTATACGTTGTCTACGCGATTCGCGGTGGTATTTATAAACGTTTAAGGACCGCTTTACGCGCATGCGTTTCGCGAAACGTTGGAGAAATGCTCAATGTACCGCCGAGTTACTTACAAACGATATTTGGTGATTCATCGAGTGCCACTCGTTCGTTAGGCTGTTAGATCAAAAAATAAAAAATAAATTAAAAAATTAAAGACGAACGGAGCAGTCGTTAAAATCCTAATCACCGTTATTAATCTTTATTGGTTTATTACACCGACTGCTTTACGGTCGTTTGCGGCCAACGAAAGTCTTTATTAATTTATTACATTGCGCAACGGATTGCATTCCACACGCGGACACACGTCGTTCGTACACACGGCATTGTACACTCGTACAACAAGGACCGATGAAACAGTTCGACTGTCGTTGTGCGCCGTTCAAGTCGGATAAAATATATAGGCCGATGTGACCCATCCCCCTCAGACGTTGCGCGGTTTTAACCCGATCACAGGGGTCAGGTCGATAAACTCGTACCCGCAACGACGAATCAAGTACCTTTTCCGCGTCGCCCTAGCTATAGCCCTGGTTATTGCCATGCATGTATGTTCACAATTATTTTCGAACTCTTCATCGCTTCAGTCGGTCCAGGTTATTACGCGACACGATATCGAGTGAACGAAGACGTAGTGCACATCACATACGTACTCGCGAGACGTCGTACAACCGCAGCGGTTTACACGTGCGCGCAGTAGAATGACTCGCGGCTCGTATGCGACTAATTGTAATATACGTAATTAGTACGAATGAAGTCGCTTTGTTTGGAATGCAATGCATGCACACGGTTGTTATATTCTTATACATATCGTAAGTAAACCGATACCCATTGTTCGAAACAGTGCATCGTCATTGTTGTAATCTACATTATTAAAGAAATAACATATTTTATAATATTTTAAAATACTTTTTGTATATTATGGGCATTATAATATAAAAAATAAATAAATAATAAATGTAAAGCAGCAAAATAAAAATAAAAACACATTAGCATGTACGACGGATACATACCATGAAAATGGTCTCGTACCGTTAATCTCTTACGGTTGATTTTGAAAATGGAAAATACGTTCTTCGAAATTCGAAAAAAAAAAACGAAAACAGGGAATTACCTGAAACGATCGGAGTGCTGAAAAATATTTTCGAAGTCCTTCCTGTGCAGTGGAATGGAATCGAAAGGCGTTCGTTGGAAACGTTTCGTGTTACTTTTATCAAACACGTATTAATCGTAATGGGTGCTCACGTTTAATTATCCGCGCAGTGCGGAAAATCATGTTCTTCTGCGTAGAGTCAAGGTAAAATGTCAATGACGTTTCTGTTTATAATTTCGTTATTAACCGCATACACAGTGTGCACCTGGACGTACGTATGTTTAGTAGTGAACCACAGGCGTGCATTCCACATAATATGATACAAGTGTTTGAGTATAATTATACTATTGACATTATTGCACGTTGTCACCGTCGTGACCTGTGGGCACAGTAATACCGTAGCGCCGGTGTATCACTGAAAACGTGTAGTGTGTAAATAGCGTGTTTCTGCGGTAATTTAACATTTTTTTTTCGTGTGTTGATCGTAGAGCCCTTAAGATGAGACAATAAGGTCCACGGAGCCCCGAGAACCGGGAATTTCAAGCCGCCACTCGTAGAAAACGATGTTTTATCGATGACTTGATGCTACTGTTTGAACTGTATGCTTACAGCGCGTGTACGGGTTCATGATCAACGCTATAAGCTACAAGTTATTTTCAGACGGTACGGTCCAAATAATATTCTATAGCGTGCAGTCCTAAAACGATCGTTAATATGCGAACAACGTCCGAACTCGATTGAATTCAGATGCGTCCGCGGAGCACCGCGATCACAGAACCAACATCCGTAACCTACAGTGAAATGTGTTAATCGAAAATATTACACATACGGAATCCGAGTTCGTTCGCGGCTCGTTAATACTACGATTACTATGTAGGTAAAATTAAATTCGCGAGCAGAGTGTAATACATGGGTACCCGTGGCACTCGTGGTAAAACGATTTCATACGATTGAACGAGCGCCACAGAGAACAGTAATCACGAGATACACTCGTCAAACTAGTAAACGATATTTATGTTATAATATTGTAGTTGGTACGCGATACCGTATTTTTGAGCGCGTTATAATATCATATGTGCCCTCTGAACACACACATACGTTAGAATCGTTAATTTGAAATCAAAATGAAAATAATTGCGAAAAAGTGATCACGCGTGTGCGCATCATAATAATACTATTATTAATGTTTGTAGCGAGTGAGTACATTTATATATATATTATACTGATCGGATCCTGCATTCCGCAGTGCGCTATACACCATTACCTAGGTATTTGTGTAAACGTGAATTGCATTGTACGACGAAACCGCAAATTTAACGTATTATATTGTACAAACACGCATTAAACTGTGTAGTTTAATATCTTATGCACCGTACTATATTTAAACGTCCTCGTCAGTTCTAATAACATATTTATCCGATGTATGGTTAGCGAGATAACAAAATCGTTTGTACGGGATCGATCAATAATTAATCAATCGATAATTATACATATAGACGTAATATTTTCCTCGTATGCGGTCGCTTTCGTTGTTGCTGCTGCTGCTGATTGCCGAAGCGGTAGATAATCGTAAGCGTTTTTAATTTCAAATCCTACGCGTGCACGTCTGTGTATGTGTATGCAATACCTATCATAACATTGAAAAAATATATATAATAAATAAACGTGATCTTCGGTTCTTCGACGGTCGCACACAATCGTTTTTCTGCACTGCCCGTCGATATTATTTACTCAGTTATTATTATACTTGTATACTATATGCGTTTAATACTACAACGCTAATGAAAATAATATACGAAGTATTTGGCAGATTTTAAAACAGGTTTTTTTATTTGAACCGTAGAAAAAAAAAAAAAAGACGTATTAAATTTTTAATGCGTCCGAACATCAGTACCAACGTATATTATTGTTATTACACGTTTAAAAACACTCCGTATAGGAACACGAAATCGATGATTTTTAATAAGTGACATTTTTATTAAAAATAAATACGCGTACACGTATCTCATCTACGTTGGTGGTAAAAACGAGTTTCCGGTCGCGCGGGTGGGGTAAATCAAAATTACGAGATTTTAACGTGAAAAGTTTTTTTTATTTTTATCACGAGTACTCGGAATTTATCAGTATAATTGTGTTAGTATTATTTTTTTCCCGAATAAACCAATAAATAATAACCGCTTTAACAAGCGAGTAGGACTTGTACATTATAATATATTGATATTATATAGGTGTTTGATTTGTTTTCCGAACAAAGCAGCGTCGTCGTGCACGTGATATGTATGCTGTATAAATAATAATATTCTGTCGTCGCGATATTTTTTCACCTCCAAAAGTATTATGCAAATTAATTATATTTATTTTATCGACTTATTGACCACTAAATATTTTAAAACACGATATTTATTATCGCGCACGCGCGTGTGCGTGTAATATGCTATAATGTGAGTTAGTAGGAAAAAAAATATGTGCGCGCGCGTCCTTGACAGATCTGCAAATCGTGCGAGCCAATACAGTAATAATAATAATAATAATAATAATAATGAAACACGGTCGAGAAATATGTACGGTATTACAATATTATATACTTGTGACGAAACAATGCGCAACAGAAAATAACGCATAATTATTACCATCGACGGAAACGTACCTATATGGGTTGCACACGTATTGTGCAGGTATAACACATGAATTTCAAATGAAACAATATGACCGATATATGATGCGAAGACGATGATATCATCATTGATAATTTAGTACATTATAAGCGTATATTTCTACGATCCATGACATCATCGCGATCGATCGATCGTTGTTGTTGTTGTTTTCTCTCTCTCTCTCTCTCTCTCGTACTCGCGCACACACACGATTGTTTTCTTAAAACGAGATGTGCGGCGTGGTGACCGGACTATTCCGAGGAAAAAATTCCGCACTTAACGGGTGGGCGCGATGTTCCCACACACGAGCCGGCCTCCCCGCGGAGGGCGCGTTGAACGAAGGGACGACGACGAGTTGTGCCTTGTTGTATACACGTGCGCTGTATGTGTTCATTTCACTACTGCTGCCGCTGTACAGTGATCGGTACATAACGACGTTTTTGTTTGGTAAAAATATAATAAATTGAAGAACTGATAACATCGAGACCCAAAAAAAGGGGGAAATGTTCACCTGCAACTATTGAAACACAGTGACCAGTACTCCGCGGTGAACGCGAAGAATGCGCGTATAAAACCGTTTTACACAGTCACGAGTGCACAGAAACGTAGAATGTGTGGAGATATTTTGGAGAAACGTATTGAAAAGTTATGAAGAAATTCCAGTAAAAAAAAAAAGGTTTTACCACGTCACAAATTGTTACAGATAAAATACGTTTTAAGAAACAAACCTCGTCAGACAGTTGCAGCCCATAAGGTCAGTAAAACAGTTTGCCTTGATACAACTGCGTTGACCTACGAGATCTATACGTCAATATACCGAGCACTCTTGTACATCGAATCAAAAATGTTATTAGCTGTCGTATACGCCACGCAAAGGCTTGACGTATAACAACACTAAAACAAAGTATTTGTCGGTTGCTGGACACTCTAACCGTCAAACAAGCACGTGAAGAAAACCCTAATAATTGGCCCGGACGACTACCTTATTAAGTGACAAAGAAGACGATCTAGAACTGCTTAATATGATAGTCGAAAACAGGTTCTTTAAAAGGCTTACTTTCCCTTACGGCTCTAAAGTTATTTTACACTAGAAACAACTGACAAAGAATAAGATCTAGCACTGGATGTTTCGAGCGTGAGTTAATCTTCACCTAAACAATATTGTACTCTCCCCTCAAACTGACAAAGAATAAGATCTAGCACTGGATTGAGGTTTGAAATACAATATATTTTTAATACCCTTTTTTTGTAAGTGTACCATCTTTTTCATAGACTTACACAAAATACTTAAAATAGAAAAATTATTAAATATGAACACCTTTTATAGTTATATTTAAAACCTTTTAATTAAAGACAAATGAAAAATATTATTAATACAAAAAACAAAAGAATGACCGATCACTTCACTCGTAAATCGGGCAGCGTTCCGTCCTCCGCATCGATGGCAGTAGAACGAACCCCTATCACGTCCTTCCGGCGGCGTTTTATTCTATTGCCATCTATCTGGTCAGCATTTCCTGAAGGTGGTATGTGTGTGTGAATTTGCTGACCATGTATTAATTTTATAAGAATAATCAAACTAAATTAAATGTTAGGTACCATCCACATTTTAGTTTATTTAGTTTAATTAGTCACCATTTTAATTTATTTTTGGGCTTTTTTTTTACCACGTGCCAAATTTTTAATTAGTTCTAATATGAGTATTATATGATAGTACCTACATATGATAATACAAGTGAAATATTAAATCTTTTAAATGGTTTTTTTTTTAATTAACGAACGAACCTGTTCGAACGGTGTTTCAGCTAACACTTAGATCCATTTCGCTCGACGATTTCGCGTTTCATTCGAGAACACTATTACGGCATAATATGTTATATTATAACGCATTATGTCGGTGGATCGAGGCTCGCGGGTCTTTCGTCTACGTTTATCTACATGATATTACATACGTACCGAAACACGTGAAAAACGGACGAATAAACGTATACGTTTTGCCCGGAGGACTAGCGATTTTACGCTGGACCGTTGTAGACGATATTTCGGCTAACGAAGAACACACACGCTAGTAAAACGTAACGCGTACGTACCATATAGCGTTGTAATGTATGCGCGTAACCCGCGGCTGTGTGCCCGTGCGTGACGCGTCGTAACGTTTTGTTTTTTTTTTTCTTTTGATCGATTAGCGGTTTTATCAAATTAGGGGTCCCTGCAGCACGGTTTGATAAATAACCACCGCGCCCACCCACTTCTGCGCTCGGCGCACTGCACTGGAGCGGAGTGTTGCGTTCGTCGCAGGCCGAGGCGTCTGCCGCAATCGATTCTCGGCCGTAACACCGCGTTGTGGTGGATGTCGCCGCGCACTCGCCGAGACGGTTTTTATGTTTCCGACGGTGTTTTCACGACGTCTGAAACGGTGAAATCGCACCGGTAGACCGGATCGTCGGGCGCGAAGACGGCAATCTCGACGAGCGCATAACATCCCGACGGCACCGCGGTGGTCAAGTGGCGGTCGGATCGACGAGCAAATCCGTTCGGCGGACGATGGCCGAATGACAGCCGGTGCCGATGTGTCACGGTAACCGCGTCATCACGCAGGGCCCAGGGCACGGGATTTCGCGCGCGAACTAGGACGCAACGCGTTTCGAGTGTGTCCCGTAAAGCAAACGATCGGAGAAAAAAATAATACGCGAAACGACGTGCTGCGTCCACCGTTGCGACGGTGCTCCCTTAAAAACCCGTGCCAGGACGCGCTTGTTTCTACCCCACACAGTCGTCTAACCGGGCGCATCGCGTAGCGTTCGAAGAGGATTTTTAGGATCTGGAGTGTAATTTTATCTCGATCATTGCGCCGTTGGAATGCACCGTATTAGATTCGTGTGTATCGATGATTCGAAAATTAAACGTGAACGAAACATACTACTTACGTATACTCGTACGAATAATTTACATAATTGTTGGCCGACCGAAGCGATAGCATTCTTGTGATACACATGCATTATTGTAATACACGCTGAACACAGTACAACCGAAACGTTATTCATGAGATCATTTGATTATAACACCTCTTCCCCTCCGCATGTAATCCGCACGGATAGTGGGTAAGAGAAATAACCTTCCACGTGTCACTGTCTGTGCGTACTAATGTGTGTGTGTGTGTGTTTAACATAAGAGGTCTTTGAGAACACGCAATCGTATGCGCTGACATTTGAGTGCACGCTGTACATATTGCTCGCGGCTTATACGCACATATGTACAGGGTGAATCACAAAGATTTATTTATCTCGTGTATGAGTGTATTTAATGTTATACGAGACGTAATGATATTACACAGAGTTCCGTTTTCTTTGCGCACTATTGGGATAATATTTAATTTTTTCAACGTTACCAAAACAAACGGGATTTCAATACCTTTATAATTAATTGTTCGTAATAATGGGACATAATACGTAAGGAGCTATGAGTGGTGCACTGAATTGTCTTTGTTGCTGGACGGGTGACCCCTCACCGGAGAATTAAGTCCAGCAATAAAGTCACGTCGCTGCACTACGTGATCGGATCTACTGAAAAACCTATACAGTTTTCGCAACACTTTCAATAGGAACTGTCATTGGTCGAATGAAAGTAAATAAATAAATCATAATTCAATAATGCTCTCTAAACATCCTATACAATGTATGTTGTATGTATATGTGATACGTTCACGTATAACGCATTGACGGCACCGGGTCATCATGTTGTTTAATTATTCCTAAACGCTCGATACGGATTTATGCAAATGCAAGAAGCCCTACTTACAGTCTTAAGTATTGGGAAATAATATAATATATATGTTGTCATATTATGCATGTGTATATTTATATATGCATATTGTACTCGCGGTAAGTATACATACCAGCGTGCAGAACTATCTCGACGGCTGTTCATCGCCGAGGACGACGAGTGCGCAGTTCAATAGTATACAATAGCAGTTGCCCGTTGTTCCAAATGACAATACTTTCCCTTAGAAAAGCCAAAAATTATTCATTCGCAATATGAGTCTTGAATGAGTCGCGATTTTATCGACTTTGCATATACCTGCAGATGAATTTTTAAATCGAAATCGATCATATTTTACAGATATAACAATACGCCAGCCTAAATATTTATTTATTCATTTTTATATATAAATTATTTTTTTATTTATTTCTTTAATTACGAGTAATAACCATTTAATAATATTAATTTTAGCTATTTTATTATTTAGGAATATTCCGAATGCTTTTTGTTCTATTAACACTTATTTTGGAACTAAATCTATTTAATTAACTATATTACTATTCAGATAGATACTATATTAGCTTAATTTTAATTTGTTAAGTTGAACTTATTTATGCAGAGGAAAAAATTAACAGTCCATTAAATATATTTAATCTCAAAAATTCTTATCATTTATGAATGAACATTTTTTACAAAAACACGTTCTTTAATAATGGGAAAAAAAACCTTAAAAATATAAATTGAATAATATCAAGAATATATACTAAAAATGCCAGTGTTAATACTAAGTTCAATTAAATGAATATAACTATTTTACTGTACAATTAATATACATAACACCTATTATATGTTGTATGAACAGCGAAAAAAAACGCACAAAATTCATTTTGGTTTTCTTCATTGTAAATATATTGTATTTTTTCATAAATTAGACACAATTAAACATAAATTTTAATTTCGTAATAAATGAAAAAACTCTTATCATCAATCTTTTTAAATACCATATAATCACAATAAACAGTTTAAATCTAATTAATATATTATAAAAATTAAAATAAAGTTTGGATAGTCATATGAAATGGTTTTATATATTCATATTATATGAATATGTTTTATTTAACAAAATAAGTAATAACATATTTATAAAAAAAAATTACTGTAGTACATCACATTATAAACACTTAAAACATAAAGTAATAAATTCAATTTTTAACAATTCTAATATTTTTTAAAAAAAATACAATTTATTGGAAAATATACATTTGAATAAGTTTAATTTATACAAATGAAACATAAATACTTAATAAAATATATAAAACTTCAAAAAATGATTTAAAACAATTATCAAAAGATAAATAACAAAAATTATAAATAAAGTAATAATTTCAATCTTTAACAATAAATATCTTTTTTTTAAGAATTGAACACATCCTAAAATATACATTTGAATTAGTTGAAATGTATACTAATAAAAGATTAATAATTAATAAAATGAATAGAACATCAATTTCATAAAACAATACGGAAAAAATTAACAACAAAAAATAAAATAAAATAAATAACAAAATAATGAAAAAAAAAAAATCAAAACATAAACAAAAAAACAATAATCATGGTTAATTTTGTTGCAAATAAGAAGAAACAATTTTTTTCACGTCATTGATAATAAGCAAACAATTTACAGAAACAATGTCTTTATAAATGGACTCAACTGAAACATAAAATCACATTTAAGTTATAGCGTTAAAATAATAAAGCATATCCAATAAATTAGTTTTCATGCATAATAAAAAATCGTAACTTACACATAAGTTTATCGATCGGAAAGAAGGAAAGTAAGGATTGACCTTGCTTTTCAAGAATTTCTGTAATATTAAGATCTTTGATACGCTCTTTTACACTATACAATGCTGATATTAAATCATCTATACTTTTGCCATAAACTATTGAACAAAACACAAAAGCATGACCCATTTCAACAGGTTTGAATACTCCAGTCTGCAAGAAAATTAATATTAAAATTTAATACAAATTACATTGAAAAAATAACAAAAGATAAGTTAATAGTTACAGTTCTAAATAAATAAATAAATAAATAAATAAATAAATACCTTAAGGAACATATTAACAAGCACATAGAAAATTCCAACATTAACTTGAGAAAGCAATGGGTATCCAATTAATAAAAAACTGTCAGAAGCTTTAAGTTTCCTCAATGATTCTAAAATTAATGTCAGGGAATCAAGCTGTTTTCTACTGTTGTTTATACAATCATTAGCATAAATCGACGTCACATCACAAACAATCAATCGGCCGTGGACCGCTTGCTTTGGAATTTGAAGCCGAAAATATCTGAAATACACAAGAAAAACAAAATTAAAATGTTGAAATATAATTTTGTTTACATAGGTTTAAAAATTAAGAACTTACTCTCTACGCTTAATAGCGTCTTCTGTAGGAATAGTATATAATGATCTTGCTCGATTGTTATAATCAATAAGTTCATTCGCACAAAATTTCGAGTTACGAATTATGGAAACTGGTTTACCCATTTGCAAATTTAAACTGGATAAGTCAATTTTGGCATCCTATATACAAAAAAAAAAAAAAAAAAAAAAAAAAAACAAAAAAATAATTATCATTAAGTTAAAAATAATAAGAAATTAGTTCTATAATTTTACTAACCTCAGCAGTGAACCACGAAACTTCTTTATCATATTTCCATGGAATTTGTTTATAATTATTCACTTGATCTTCAAGTAATTTAGCTTCATCTAAATCTAAGTATTCTACTCTACGCTTCTTTTCAGTAAACGAATAATTCATATCTGTCTTCGTTGTTGAAACTTTCGGTAGATCAAACTGAATGGCCTATTCAATAAGAAATAATTTTGTGTTAATCATAATTCAATTTTTCAATTTTTCAATGTTAAATTCAAATAAAATTTTTATTAATTTATTTTTAAATTAAACTGCAAGAAGTTAATGTACAAATGATAAAATATTAACTAAAGTCAAATAAAAAAAAAATTAAATACTATAAATCGTACTTTAAGTTTATTTAGTCCAACAATTTCCTGAGAAGGGTCAATTGGCTTTATTTGAAATTTATTGACGTATGTTTTAGCGACACAATATTGTAACTCTGTTAATGATTTTATATCATTTTCAGTTTTTCGGAAAAACCATTTTATGTTATTTTCTATAGTTTGTATTTGTAGTTCACTAAAATATTTGGAACATTTATATATGGATGAAAAAAAATCATTGGGCAACTCCTTCAATGGAAACAAACAATTATCAGACAGTGCTAAAATCAAAAAATATAATTGTTATAGATTATAATTTTATAATAATATAATAATTTAATATTTAACAAAACTTACTGCGATTAGAAGTTGAGAAAAATGTATGTATCAGAGGTTCAACACATTGCAATCCCTTAAAACCTCGACAAACAACATAAACCTCAGAATTCCCTTGTTTACTTGTAATCGGTTTTTTTATCTGCACCGAGTCAAAAGCACAGCATAACAAATACATTCGGCATAATGTATTGCATTCAAACATGGTAAACATTTTTAGAATAAATGTGCCACCTGTAATAATAATTAAAGTTAGTAAATATATTTTTATTAAAAACTATGAGAATAAAACTAATAAAAATACTATTTATACTTATTATAGTATTACCTCTTTCGAGTATCATTAAGGCGACCATTGTTTCAACTAACTGCAAACGCGTGACTACTTCTTCTTGTTCATCCGGATTATTTTGACAATCCATACTACCATCAGCTGTTACCTGAAAAATTATAAAAATCAAGTTTTAGTTAAAAAATTAACTAAAAATATTAAAATTAATATTAATACAATGAAAATTAAAGTAATGTTTTTCTTACCATACTCGCTTTTTTGCCAAAACGTTTTTTAACATGAGTGCAAAGATCCTTGTAGAAGTTTTTTTGGAAAATATCTCCCGTTTGATCCTTACCGAAAAACCAATGGCTTATTGTATGTAACATAAATCTATCATCATCAATCATATCAGGATTACCATTTCCTTCATGATATGGGTTCAGTGAAACACCAATCCAATCCCACTAAAAAAAAAAAAACTGTTAGTAAACGAAAAAATGTAAGAAATAAGATAACTTACTTCAACATTAATATTTCTGCTACAAATAAAATGATTTAGAGCTGTAATGAACCCTCCCGGAGCTTCACACAAATGAACACTGCAAACTTTACCACTATCAATACTCTTTTGAGGTATTACATCATTATCATTCAATAGTTCATAAAACTTCAACCAAGCTGTAGTCAACAACTCTGGACGTCCAGCTCCTCTAACTTTATAAAGAACTTTATCAGCTGGGTTAGTTTGTTTGGTATTTTTATGCCATTCAGCCAAGTTGAAATCATCCAGTTTATCTTTGACGATATTTAACGATTTTTTTAAAGTGATAAACTCTGGTATCTAAAAAAAAAATATTAAAAATTAATACATAATCATAACTTAATTTAATAAGTGCTTAGCTAGGACTTTTTATAAATTCATTTAGCTCGTGTACTTGTATCATTTCTATAAATGATCAGGTAACATCAAAATTGTGAGGACTTGAGGAAAATTTATTTTTATAAGTTCGTTAGCCATTTGTTAATTTGTTCAAATTATATCGTTGAATTTAACCCTTTTGTTACACAAACTATAGAACTATGATGTATAATTTTAAAAATGGCATAACGTTGCAGAGAGTCATAAAAAAGAAAAATTGTTATTGTTTTAAAATAGAATCATACAAGTGGGTAAATATTTTATATATAAGAATAATTAATAGGTAATTGGATAATGATATAATCTATACAGGAATTACTCTCAATAGGAACATTAAACTGGAAACACACTACTAACTGCATACTTGGTCTTACATCAAAAATAAATTCGATTTTATTAAAATATGTTGTACAATGCTATAAGGAGATTTTCTTTGTTTTTAAAGTTTGGTTACAAAAATTTGGCTTAATAAGTTTAAATTAATTATATTACATATAAAAATTCAAAATGTAATTATAAATATAATTTCAATCAATGATAAATGTTTATTTACCTCCCATTTTCTGCAACTTATCATAGTTTTTGATTCAGGAAGCTTCCACTTGTTGAATTTAGGCATGGTGAACTGCTTTAAAAACAGTTGATCAACATCTTTATCACATTGCGATCGTTGATTGCATTGAGATCCATTAAATCTATTGTACTGTTTTTTGATTTTACTCCCACCATACCAGCACGACTTTGATGTCGTCTTGGTTCCAGTAGTTGGTAGAGTGACGGGGGCCTGGCCAACCACCCCCGTACCCTCGCGGTCGCTGGATGACGACCGAAGTGGGCCCGCTACGTTGGATCCGGGTTTTAAACCGGAACCACCCACTCCTGCCGACCTCTGGGGTTCCGAAGCCCCTGAGGCAGTAACAATACTTGACATACACAGACTCATATTGTGGTTTTTCTAGTGATTTCCTTCACTACATTTTAACCCTACTGCCAGGGGGTTTTTGATCAAGGTTTTCCTTCCCCTAGGACGGCTGCCATCCGAGGCTGAAGAGCCCGTCCTACCCTTTTTGAGAACCTCTTTGTCAGCTCTCAGTTCGTCGACCTGTCCAACATGGGTGACCCTGTTGGTAGCAAGCTACCGATGGCATAGCTCTCGGAACTGTTGAGAGACGCAAGCCCCCCCACCACGACAAGGTGGGTCTTCACGGGGAGGGTTAATCAAAACGTCACGCTGGATGAGAGACTTACCTAGCCCGACCAGTGGGGCTGGGTAAGATAATGTATTTTTTTCTACGTCTCTCTGAGGAGTGACCGCAAGAGACTGTCTCACGGTCACCCTAAACAAACTCGCATAAAATATTGTGCGTAGACGAGTGCGAACGACTGTCTCGCACTCACCCCAAAAAAGTTGTAACATTTAAAGAACAAACTATGGTGACCCACCACCCAAAGCATTGTCATCGGCATTTCCGGGTGGCGAGGGTATTGCCGGTTTATAAGAGGGAAAAATAATCCCCACCGTACTTTAGGTACCCGCAGGTGGTGTTATTGGAACAGTCCATATTTTCACCCTTTTTTATTAAGTAACCATTTTTTGGTTTCCAAAACTTACAGAGTACACGAAGCGACTTTCGTGTAATCGTTATCAATAAATTAAAGAAATTATATCATAACTTTAAATATTTATTTTTTTAATAATTACAGAATATATATATATATATACAGAATATTTTATGCTGCAAAAATGTTACAAAAAATGGTTATGTTGAAATAAACAAACATAAATTGATGTTTTATACATACAAAATCAAATTTGTCAGTTATTAGAGTATAGTCATAGGCATACCAAATGTTATAAATGTGTTCCTCAAAATTAAATCTAAAAATAAAGAGCCCGTATTTTAACTGATGTTCCTTAAATTAAACGTAATTTATTCTAAAGTATTTGGTAAAAAATAACTTATATTTTGTAATAAAAAAAATATAACTAAATGTTCATGCAAAACACTTGATAATATAATAGCTAAAAATGACTACAAAAGTACAAATCATAAATTATTATAATTTTCTGAAAAAATATACAAGATTCAAGGAAAACATATTCATTGAGACTAATTACTAAAATATTAAATATAACATTCGATTTATATTTATTTAAAAATTTATACATTATAATTTATTAAATATACATATACGGTTTTATAAGATAGGTCCAAAATTATAATAGTCACCCTTGAAATAAAGGTTTCCATAGGCCTACGAATATAGTATACTGGATTGAAAAAGGTGATTGAAAAAAATTGTACATGGAAAGTGTTAATAATTTATTTAAGAATAATGTTTATAAAACTTAAAATATATTTTTCAAAAATTACAAAACGAATTGTTTATTTTAATTCGACCCTAAAATCACAGTTCTTTCAAAAATAATTTATTTTAAAATATTTCATAATTGGATTGAAAGGGTTGAAAAATAGTTAAAAGTTCTTACCCGATGAAACTATCTGCTCGACAGACATCTGCATAGACTATCCCCAACGACTGGCGAATCCGCTATTTCAAAAGTTGACAATTCGACCACTGATGTTACGGAAATAGTTAACTGACAAGTTAAAATCGTTTAAACTTCGAAATAATAATAACACTTTTGATGCTTCAGAATATACTAGAAGGAAATCTTATGTTTTTACTTTCAACTTCGTTGTTGGTGTGACAAATGTTTCGTACAAACTATTGTTAGTCGAAAAATCAAAATTTAAAACGTCATAGCAACGCGTTATTGTTAATAGCCATTAAATTATAGTGCAAATTATGTATTTTTTTTTTCAATGTTTCTAACATAAGAATCAAAAAGCCAAAAGATTATTATTTTAAATGTGAAGGAGCATAATCGTCCGAGAATTTATGTCAAGTACCAACAACTAAATCATCTGATCGTATGAATCGTATGAATGTATTTAGTATAGTGTTGAATACTCCGTAGGTTATATAAATATAATTTGTTACAATGTATCGGCATAAAAATATGTAATTCGCTCTGTGTAGTGTCAAGGAATTTTAAATTAACGAGTAAGGGATGTTATACATAATAACATAGTTAAGAATTTGTGATTATGAAGTCGAAAATATTATAGGAAAACTTAAGTGGCCATTCAAATTGCTTTTAACTCATATAAGGACAGTTTATAAAAGTTTTGATGAATCGTAATTGTAATAATAATCATTTTTAAATAAGGCGTTTGGATCTTATTCCTTAACTTCCCTTCTTAATACTAAACTGTCATCACTTATATCAGGTATGTTATAAAATTCAAAATATGAAAGTATACTTCTTAAATATTAATATGTACTTATATTCAAAATTATATGTAAATTACTACTTAAATAACTTCAAGTGATTTTATAAAAATTATTTAGAGTATCACAAATTATTAATGCACCTGATATTTATGATTTTTATTTTTTAAATTTACTCGTGAGGTATAAGATCAAGTATCACACCTTAACATAAACACAATATACAAGCTAATTCAAAAAATAATTATTTAAAAATGATTTATTCTTTTTTATAATCAACAAATATTTATCCATAAACGATTATCTTAATATTTTAATAAACTAACTAATTACACTCAAAATCATCCCCTAGATCGTTTTATTCAAGAATGAGCTACTCGATAAATAACTTATTTAACCATTCCAAAAAATCTTTTATTAACTTAAAAATGAATAATTTAAAAAATCACATTATATTTTTTTTTTTTGTATAAGTTTTATGCGACAGTGTTTAGAAGGATTTTGTATTCTTCCGGCCAATCGAATATTGTTACACATATTGCAAAAGTGAAACACACGTTTCGGAACGATTAAAACAATTGTTCTAGAGCAATTGATTGAATTGGTTGTAATATTCGAGTACTCTGGGCATACAACATTTACGCGATACATTAAATAACTTTTTCGCACGCATTTCAATGTTTTAATATTATGCATTTTTTTTATTTATTTTTATAATCCATCGAAAAATTGAAAAAAAATTCTTTCCGAACAATCGTAATTATTATTTAAAATTTAATATATGTATATGCGCTTTCATCGGATCACATATCATTATATATTTTCGAGATCATATCTTCTACTTTTATGAATGCACGTCTTAAAAAACATTTTTTTCTCTCCAGTTCCGTAGAGCATACAAATGCTCACCCTCTGTGGTTATTTATACGTAAACACAATAAATTATATTATAATAGTGCGATTGCGACGATGCGTATTATACCAAATACCGGTGCAACGGATTTTAAGCTCGAAGAAAAGCGATTGTGGAAAGCAAGATGGGGGGGAGATTGGTTTTACTAGTCGCGAAAGAAGAACATCCAAAATGAATGAACATAGCATCTCATTTATGAACTATAATTAACCAAGCCCAGGTCTTTATAAAATGTTTTATCTACATAACCACATGTAAATTCGATCTATAGTTTCGGAACATATTATCCAAGAAAACGTAGGGGGCTCCCTTTTGAATTTTTTATGAACGTTATCGTTCGCATGATCAGCATTATAAATATAATACCAATTATAGTATTAGGGGACGAGATTTTAAATAAATAAAACTGTTTTATCATGAAATGGCAAATTTACATTATGTTAAAACGATTAATGTATATGGGATACCGTGAAGAGTAACAAAAAAATAAATAAATAAAAGTATTAAGCATTACTTACCTATATATTATTACGTCGCTGTGTATTGGTTTTGGCCGAACATAGGAATACTCCATACTTCACCATTAAGGTCTTATTATGCACGAATAAATAAAACATTATAAAAACAATATTCATCAGACAACAGCCCCTGATCTGATGTACTCTTAATATATTCAATTTAGTGATCATCCGCGATGGCGCAGATAGGATAAGATAAATCCATCAGTAATTTATTTTATTCGTAAACCATCAACAAGCAAATATTAAAAATCAGGTACGCGTGTATTGTCCTGGAATAGGAAAATTCAAACACGAACTAACAGGAGTTGTCCTACATTTTATTAATATGATTTTGTCTTTTAATTATATTTTTCAATAGATTACTAGTGAAATCCATACGAGTTAAACGTCGAATTACAATATTGTTAGAAACGTAGCGGTGCATACCAGATCTGTTCGATCATTTCGGGGTAGAATAATTTTACGTACATAGTTTGCCTTATGTTTCCATGGTAGAAATATCCCGAACCTGTTTATAATTAACGTATAGTATAGGATATAATATATTATGCTGGTGCACTCAGTGGCGCCAAGCCACTTTTTATATCACCTACTTATGGGTACCCACCCACTCACCAAAAAATGATAATTAAACAGCAAGTACTGTATGGACCATGGTAGTTACTATTTAATGATTACATAATATTAATGAATATGTTATCATACAATAATAATAATATATTGTAAATCATTAAGTCACCCACTTACCAAGGTGTATCACCTAAAAAAGTTCTGGGGGATTTACTCCATTTGCCATACGTGTTCGGCGTCACTAAGTATTCTGTACAGTTAAAAACATGGTATGGTTGAGGATAGCGAATTAAGAGCTTCAACGATTATTTTACTATTTAATTTATATTTATTTCATTTAAACGAGTCTGTAATAGTATTGAATATTGTGTTACAATTACGGGTGATTGTTTACATCACGTTCAAGATTCGTTTCAAATCGCACGTAAATCATGTGGGTAGTTCCGAGGAATATTCCGGCAGAGGATCAGATACTTTCATTTTTCTATTTATAAAATCTATGTGAATGAATAGTATAGCTGACGGTAAAAACCGCGAGTTCGAACCCACGGCGGCGTGCATTAGGTTTTCGCGAATTTCTAATTCGTGAGGCACCTATTCGCCTTAAATCGTATCACGAAACTCGATCCAATTATTTAACGATCCATGTTAAACGATTTTCGTATACATACACACCGCGTGGGAACGTTTTATAATATTATTATTGTTGTTATTATTAATACGGCTGCCCGTGCACTATTCCCAGGTATATATTTTATACGGCAATATTTGAATAGTATAAAACAACGTCCAGGAATAACATAATAATAGTTTACTAATGCGAATGATATGCGTATACATGTGATGTACGAAGAATCCGGCTTATCGGATAATGCATAGCCGTATATTTCATAAATCTTTCATTTTTAGAGCACATTTCAAGTGCATATTTTTTCCTTGTTTTTTTTTCTTTTAGTGCATACATTTCGATTGTGAAAAATCCTCAGCTCTGATTTTAATGCACATACACACGCGTTTCGTCGGGTTCACTTCTGAAAACTATTCGAACACGGCTCGAAAATAGATGTTTTATTCGTTCATTATTGTAACAATAATAATAAAAATATATAATAATAGCTTGTTGCAAATCAGTACGTTCGTAAGATGTGATATACTTTTATAGTTGTTAATTTTATAAATTCATGATTGTATTTTTGAGGAAAATCGAAGAAATACATCTATTATTTTTTAATTGATTACATTCAGAGGGTAGCAGATGGCACAACGGACCATTATATAAGGCACAGAGGGTTGTATCTAACATTAATTGTGGGCTCTATCACGCACATTTGTTTCTAAAAATTCAGAGCAGTCCATAGCTCCATTCAAAAATGTTATGAAACATCATCTAGAGACACTAACAATCGTCTGTTTCTTAGTGATTTTAGTATTATTAGTTTATCAATTGGCAATCTCATCAATGGAACAGCTGTCCGCCTTAATCGTAAAAACGCGTAATAACCGTAGACAATTATTTTGGCTTTTTTCTACTTTATTGATTAAACACGCACAGAGAATCGTGTAATACCGTGTGAGATCGGCGTTTTTACACGAACGGTTTTGAAAAATTTTACGTCTTTTCGAAGAGCAGCAGGATAGGCAGAGGGGTTTTTGTTGCTGTGTGAAATAGGAACAAAAAAAAAGAGAGAGAAAAGAAGAAGACCTCCGTTAGGTCACCGCCGATGCAAAGTCGATGAAAACTGCACGTGTGTTCGAGGCGTGTAATAGATTATGTACGTCTCACGTCCAGCTCGTAATAATAATGTTTCTGGTTCTTATGCATACACGTAATGTAATAAAAAAAAAAAATAAAATAAAATAAAATGACATTATACCCTCGCAGGTCGACTTTTGTGCGGGCGCGGACGTGACGCGTTCAATGCATACTGTATACCGGCCGGTCGTTTTACGTGCAGTTTTCGTATATTTTTCACGTCGACAAAGGTCCTGCCGCGTTACAATATAATACGACGACCCTGTAAATACGTGCCCAGTCATCCCGTCCGGCGAAGAAGAAGAAGAAGAAGAAGAGCGAGAGAGAGAGAGAAATACATAATAATATCACAAAATATATTATACGCGGTACGTATGCGCATTTACACATTCATACGGGTACGAGGGCCATACAGGGTTTTGTGTACGTGTGTGTGCGTGCGCGCGCGCTTGTGTGTTCGATATCTTTTGTACGAACGCATGCTATGCATACGCGTGCATATAGGTTTTGGTTTTTTTTTTCTTTCTCTCTCGTCGTTGTTATTGTTCCTCTTCGCAGGTCCTTTTCGTGACCGAGAATACGATGGCTGCATTAGAACGGCTCCTTGTTAATACCTCGACCACAGTCTCCGGTCACGATCCGTGTTCCCCTCGCTAAACGTCTAATTATACACACCGCCCGCCGCTCTGCCGCCACTGCGCCGAGCGCTGCAGCAGTCCACCCGCGAACGAAGGAACGATGGAAAATAAACACAAATTTCAAACACATTTTTACACGCGCACACGCACGCACATGTCGTTGAAGTGCGCACGTGTTGAACGCGCAGTGACTCTTGTCGAGCGCACGGCGATCAGACTAAAACGCATTCGCGAAACATGAAATAATTTACAAACAAAATACCGTGCGCGCTGCCGGGCTTATCGGGCGCGCGTTACATCGGTTCGGACGTAGCGAGCACATTTTCGAGGTTGAACGAGTTTCGAGAAATGTCAACCCGAAAACGGTACCCGAACCGTGTTATTATCGGTGCAATGTTTACGTGTCGTTTCCGATCGAATCGTGCTCCGGCGGGCTCTCACGGTTTTCTCTCCTCGCAGCCAAGTACTTACGCGCGTCCTTCCTAAAATCATGTACGAAATTCAACGGTTAATCGTTCCGTACTTGACGCAGTCGTGTTTCGGGACTGAAATAATGCTCATTAGGTTTCCCTTTGTGTCGTACTAGCGATGACCTTGTTTTCCAAAACCGATTGCGTCCCGTACTCATGTGTAATGTGCGCGCCACTCGTCAGTGCGTACACAGTGAAACGGTTCGTGCATTATAGTGTTACGCGCGCACTTCAACGTCCCCCGAAACATCCTTAAACGTTCGTACCATATTGGTTCGGGACCGCTATGGACTGCCACGTAAATATCCGTTACGGGTTTTGAAAACGACTTCGAAACGGCTCGACTGGCTCGTGAAATGTTCGGTTACTTTTAGTTCATCTGGAAAAACATGATTTTGAATTGGTTTTCGAAAAAAAAAACTCGACGCGCGTTTGTTTGTGACCAACGGGAAAACAACTGGTCCGTTTGCATCAGTGGTACACACCGGTGTTTGGGGATGTGTAATTTATAATTAATATAAACACACTTGATCGTATTTGGAAAAAAAAAAAACAATAATATATGATTAATGAATTTCTATTTTAAATTATAATTAAAAACAAATAATATTACTTGCACTTTTTTTTTTGTGCGCATGTTATACAATACGCTCGTACAGTTAAATAACAATAGATAATAAATAGTAGCGTTAAACCGGTGTACCTTAACAATGCGTTTTTCTCTACCGGTAAAAATAATAATAATAATACGGCTGTATGACGACTGCTCTCCGAGATAAATTAAAATCTAAACACGATAAAAAACAAATTGAAAAAATACTGTGAGCAACATCGAATATACTAATCTTCGTAATAATATATACGTACAATATATTCAACCGATCGCTAACGCTACGCGAGATCGCAAACAAATATTGTCTCGTCATATCAGCATGGTAAACAACACGGTAACGCGGAAGTTTTTAATAATTACTAATACTTTTTTTTCTTCTCAGATTTCAATCAAATCGAATATGCTTTAATAATAACATCGCGCCCGGATAATAATTATAATTACGCTTGCACTCGATTTACTTCGCACGTAATTAATTTTCGCGCGTTTCTCATTATTTAGTATCATTTATTATGTACTCGTGTTATTGTCAATGGAAACTTGGTGGTTTTCGGAACATTACAATGTGTGTTTTGATCGAGACACCATTGTTGCGACGCAGGCAATGGATTCGCATGCGGACGTAACACAAATACTTGTTTCACACGCACACACCCGATGTATGAAAATTTGAATCGTTACACGACGAGTATGCGGTGGTATACGCTTCAGCTGTGGCCCGGAAGCCGATTGACCTTTTTTTCTATTCGGTGTTTCAAGAATATGAGTAGTTAACCGACCACCGTAAAACTGTGTTCCGAAAACCGTATTTTCTTCATTGCGCTGTTTAAAAAGTCGATTTGTAAATATCGTTTCTATACTTATCAACTGTACGTTTGTCAAACGATTACTGGGCAATCAGCACTGAGCAGATTATCTTGTTCGTATTAGTTATTTATTGCTGTCACGATTCAAAGTGCCGGTCTGTTTATGACGATGTCGACCATCCCTTTAAGTGGTTTCCGGTAGTTCTTCGAACAATGAAACGCAACGTCAACCCGTCCAGCCAGCAGTCCGATTCTCGAATTCGAGCAGTGGCAATCAAATCTCTCTGCCGGCAAACCTAATATATTCTACGATTCGTGTAACCACAACCGGGTTCAGTGATTCGTTTACTTCCACGGTAAACCGCTATACCGGAATTCCTCGCGTCGCGCACTGGGATTTTATTCGATTTCACGACTGTCCGGTCGACGAAACGTCAACCCCCTCCTCCCCCTCGATAATGCTCGCGGTCCGTACCGCTTCGCAGGGATAATATATGCGTAAAATGTCGACGATTAATTATATTGTTTCGCCGACATTTTTCGTCCACGATAAAATGACCAAGTACTAATACATAACGTGTTATAATATATGCGTACTATTTCGATTACATTCCCGGCGGTGTTACGGAGCTCTGGATCGAATCTACAACACGACCGACGTTTAAATATCAGCAGCGTGCGTACTGCACAACGTTACTGCGACGGTTTGGCGAGCGCGCACGAGCACGCGATCTTTATCAATGCTACCGGCGTGCTGCGAACTATGCAAAACAATAATATTCTATGAATAAATATCATTACACGCCTACGCCTACACCGTGTGATACTTGCGCGTATCCGTGTGTACCTATTTATTTATCGAAGTTGCGTGCGAACGGTAAATTACACTGGAGTTCGGCGGTTACGCACAACCGTTTGCGTTTCCGTTCGCGTTCAACGTGCATGCGCGTTTTTTTTGTGCGTTGTGCGTGTGTGTAATAGACCCGAACTCCGTCATGTTCTTTGACAACAAACCGCGCGCATACGTATGCATATATACGTGTGTATATATATATATTCGATCCTACGATAATCCACTCGTAGTCGCCAAAAAAAAGAAAGAAAAAAAAACAAATTTATAATAATATACCTGCGTAATCAGATTAGTGTGTTGCCGTATGGTGTGTGCACACGGTCATTGATTTCCAATAGCACACATACCCATCACCGCATACGGATGCGCATAACCTATATAATACACACACAACGCTGCATCTGCAAGTGTGTACACACGCAAATACGAGTAAACAACGCACAGACCCGCTACTTAATACAGGCTCGCGAAAGTATCGACATTAAGCCGTGCACACGTGCGTGCGGTGTATAAATATTTTAGCTTTTAATGTTTTAGGATGTGCGCGCATACATAACGTGAGCGACATCAACACGGTGATCGTACTCTTTTGCATACGCAACACGCGCGTATCTATTGTATATAAAATGAACAGAAACAAAAAAAAAAAAAAAAAAAAGCCATTCGATAAAATCTGTTTACAATAGAGAAGGACTTATTGCGTTCCGGGGGGCGTGGAATTCGATTAATAATTACATTCCTGGGCCTAATACAATACAACATAATGCACGATACCTAAATACTATGTACGTTATATATTAGCATCCAACCACGGCGATGGCGAGGAGAAAACTTCTCGGAGGAACAATGAATTCGTCCAACACGCCGTTTTGCAAAAGCAATGGTTATTAAGTATTCGAAAGCTGTCTTTACAATTACAAAAAAAGTGTACCAAAGTACCGACACTGCAGGATAACGATGTAGTCGTGTTGAGAACTGTCAACGCAAATTAAAAGAGCAAATAGTTTTTCGAGTATTTCGCGTTGAACGGAACGCGAGAATTGCAAAATCACAAATGCACGCCACACAATGGACTTCCGGTCTGCGTCGTCGTCATCGCTTTATGTATATTTATAACGCCAATACAAACATTCA
Source organism: Sipha maydis (assembly GCA_034509805.1). Lineage (NCBI taxonomy): Eukaryota > Metazoa > Arthropoda > Insecta > Hemiptera > Aphididae > Sipha > Sipha maydis. Next base: position 24,900 of record JASXSY010000169.1, read on the forward strand.
CACATGCAGTCCGTACAGGGTACGGCAGAGAGTTATTTCCTCACGAAAACCATCAGATTGTTACACCCTGTGCAAAGAGAAACGTATTAAAATGTACGTAGTAGTATAAATTATGATTTAGCGCGTCGATCTCTTCGCGTAAACGGGGATAAGGATTTAGAAACCGCGATTGGTGCACAAAAGCCCGCAAGACGACGGCCGGGGTCTATCCTTCGAGTTCGGAGATTACCGCGAAACCACATACCGAATAATCGGCTTATTCCTGGTCTGTACCGACGTGCACGTAGTGCAGATGCCGGGTGCACCGGGCACCTAATGTACGCGTTCTTTAGAAAGACGTCCTCCGGTGCGGCGACGGCCGGTTCCCATGGAATAATCGATTTGCCACACAATCGGACGGATAAAGGTCCATTGATGCAGTTTGCGTTTCACGGACTACCACACCGGGCCGCCCTCGCAATCCTTCCCGCACGCGAAACCCTTTTTTGCAGACGGCTTGTGTACAATACACGTATGTCTACCTGTTATATGTAAATACACACGCACGCACAACAAACCGCGCGCGTTACGGGGTCTTGATCAAAAACAAACAATGAATGACGATAGACCGGCCCGCATTAGGACCTAGTCCGACCCAGCTGTCTGCTGACGGCAGTTCGCGTCTTGTCGGTCGCCTGGAGCACAAAACAAAATATAAAATATTGTACCGCGAGTTATCGAATATCGAGTACCTCCCACCCTGCGAGATTCGGAAAGGGTTCGCGGAGCGCATCTGCGCGGCGATTATTATCTTGACGATCCCATCGAAGGTCCGCAGTCCCTGTAGCAGTATTTCGACCGAACGCAAATACGATTGTAGATACTCATTGTGAATAATACGTCTATAGGACTCGAAATCCGACAGCATAACGGACAGGTATACGCGTCACGTTAAATGTTTGATGTTTACGCTAGACGAAACGAATAAGTAGTCCTAACTATATCGTATAATGACGCCGAGGAACGTAAAACTCGATTCGTTAAATGGCCGTTGATTAATACGAATCGTTTATTAGATATGTATACGTGTTACGCGCGTACGGTTTTCGCGATTAGTTTGTCTAATGAGTACATATTATATTATACGCTGCAACGAATAACTTTCATTACTACTGTGGTTCGCGCACAATATTTATAGAGACATAAAGTGATTGCCGTGCAATTCGTTCGTTGGGAAATGCGTGTAAATGTTAAGATTTATTAAATAATAATAATATCTTAACACGCAGGAGCGGTTTCTCAACGTGTCGGAGTAAAAAAAAAAAAAAAACCACGCGTCATTAGAAGAAATAAAATACTTACACATTTAGGTTATGATAATAATTTGTCGACCGCCGTTATGAGAGTCGTCGGTTTTCGACCACGGATACCACATGTACGCATATTAATATAATAAATGTACACTACAACACACATGGCTACGATTTGTTCCTGATTGCGATAGTGAAATAGTGAAATACATCGACCGTGAGAGAAATATTTGCGGGTAATTAGCTGATACGGTGAAACGCGCGCTGCACCCGGCGTGTTATAATTATTCGTGGACAAACAACTTCGTTCATCGCGCGATTTACGATTTATCGCGGCACATATTTCAATAATGTTTTATAGCGATATCGTCTGCGTACGAACTAAACCGTAACTCGTGACAAAAATAGCGTGCGCTGTAACCGTGGTTTGATATATTAATACAACAATAATACGTTGTTTTACGCATACGCGTTATGATAGACGTTATTTGTTTCGTTTTAATTTATTTTTTCTAACCAGTGAACTTATGGGATTCGAGAATGAAACGCCGTTTTGAAAACGAAACGAGGTTAAGTGCGCGCACTTGATCTTTAAAGCGAGGACCAACAGTGAGGTTATTGTCGTACATTGTATCCGATAACGGTTCGGATTTCGATAGCGCGTACGCGTACACACGTGTTGTACGTACTTTTGGAGTTGAACCACGTGTGGCGGTTTCGTGTTTTTCTTCTCGCTCGCGCAGCGAACTGACGCCCCGGAACGGTTACGAATCGAGTCTCAACACCGAAATAGAGAAGAACACCGCCGATAGACAGATCCGGAGACTGGATGGAGTCTGAGGAAAAAAAAAAAAATCGTCAAAACATCCGTACCGCATGAACCACATTAGGAATCATGTTGTTCGGTCGGAGCCCGTACGGACGGTGTGCGTGTAATATTATTATTACTACCTATTGCAACAGTCTGTTATTAAAAACGCGCGATTTGAGAAGCTTTCAGCGGAGGCGCACGCCGTACGTGTTTAATAACATGCACCGTGTTATTAACGCATCACGCGGCTGTGATTAGTACACGGTGTTTATGGTTCGCAGACGTTTTACGGGCGACGTGAGTAAAAACGAAAATAAACACGCGTCGGACGTTTTAACGGCGGTCCGCAAACAGGTAAAAAGTCACGTACTCGGCGGGCACCTCTGCGCGCACATGCACTACACCTATACCGGTGCGGTGCGCGCTGGGCGAGCGGACTCATCGCGTCCTTGGAATTAACCAGCCCCGGACGGAATGGAACGGCAGCACTTAGATTTCAAGAAATCGTTTCAAAAACGTCCACTTCTCGGATGAACTTCCGCGCGCGGCCCCAAGATAACGAATGATCCACGTCGCGCGTCAATGCGCCTAAACACCCGTGTACGCATATACGAGTGCTCGGGTATGGTAATCGCGCTGACGGAGAACGAGCTCTGCGCACGTCACAGCCCCCGTGTCCCCGTCCCTTTTCGAGTTAATTTATCGACATCTCTCGATGGCTCTTATTCACGTCCATTAGGTCGCCCACGGATTATAATTGTCCGTGCGCTTAAGCCTCTTCGAAATTAGAACCCGAGGTCCGTTCACGGTTAATATGATAATTCGCACATTATGATAATGTACACGCCGAACGCGTTTCGCCCTCCTACGAACCGCGCGATAATCCTTTGCGAGCATCCCTCGCAAGTAACGTGGTCGCGGCACACCCGTCACGAGTTTTTCTCTCCCCCCCCCCTCGGTGGACACGTCGCACGCCAGACGGAATTTGGTAGGTATGCGATCGCGTAAGTTGTCGGTGAAATACCTTTGCCCTCTTTACCCGTCGACAGAGGCGGATTTAACGGCCATAGGCACTGAACATTTGAATATTTAGACGCTCCCCTTCCTTCTTCTAGTTATTTAACCTGGTTTGGAAAAATGTCAATTGATGTCCATCGAACTGTAATGAAAACTGGATCGGCGGGTTGTGATAAACAAAACTCTTTAACTACACATCCGAATATTATTATGTTGTAACTACCTATATCAGTTGCATAAATGTATTGTCGAAAAACATCACTACAGATCGTACATCAAATTACAAGCGGTGCGAGGCGACTGTTGCGCATCGCAATGACTCCGAACGAACTGATTGTGTAGTCCACAAATTGTTATACACAAATCGTTATCGAGATTACAAATGAAAAAGTCAAACAATACGGAGATAATAACAATAGTCATAAAATCACGTTTATCTGTCGCACCAACAAAAATGTACAACGATGGTTTTTACGAACCACCGTTGTTAAAAAACCAAGTTTTGGACAATCGAGTAGATATTACATCACTATTCGCGAACGTAAAACAAAGAATTGGAGAATTCCTTGTTTCCTCACGAACGATGGGTTTCAACGAAGCACTAGAAAATGTGCCACCTCGTAAAATGCCCAGTCGGGAAATCCGCCTCTGCCCGTCCGTACCGCTGCGACACGACGAACTTCGTTTTCGAAACGTGTGGGCCACATGTGACGCGTTGTCGTACGAACACGTCGATTGAAACGATGTGCTGCCGGAAGCGTATGCGTCGAGAGCGTCCGGGAAACGTGCGCGCGTGCGGGTGTGCCACGGAAAAAACGGAAAACACGAAGTCTCCGCGGTGGAAGCGGAGAAAATAAGAACAGAACCGTTTCCGTCCGTCTCGGAAACCGGACCGCGGTACGTGTGCGATCGTTGTTCCGGACGCGGATCTCGAAAAAACCGTTGGCGTCCGCAAAACGCTTTTCGCGCCTGCGCACAAACGCACTGGTAAACAATAAAATATTTTAATAATAATATAATATTTAATATATTTAATCAATCGGAAACAATATAATGAACAATGGATCATTATTCAAGTGTACTCGTTGCTTATTATAAATTATTCCACTTGACCGTATTTCATAGGTAACTTGAAGTTACAAATTTATTAAAGTCGAAGTGTTCCGTACTTCAAGCTTAACATGTGCTTTCAAAAATGAAGTCACAAATGTTATTGTTATATTGACATTATTATTTGTGTTGTTATAAATATTATATTGTTAGTATCTCTTAGTTATACAACGATTGAATATTATTCACTTCGATTTACTCGATTTGTTCGCAAATAAAACTGTACAGAATATTTATTTTTTTATTTTTATATTCAACGCTATAAGTATATTTTAAAATTGAATGTTATTCCTTGTTCTCGAAATAATCAGTTGTTCGTGTTTTTGATTTGTTTTCATCCAATTCTGCTACTCGATTTTAAAACATGGAAGTGTTCGCGTTTTCCCTGAGCCATGTTGTGAATACGTTGCACGTATCGCGTACACGTAATATGATGAAACTAATCATCACTACAACAAAGTACGGACGTAAGACATTTACATGATAAAATCGTAAAGACTCGCATACTCCGTGAACACACGTGATAATTCAATACACAACTATGGTCGTTTGAGAAAAAATCTGATTTGGCCAACTCGGTGTAATTTTTGCCCGGTCTGCACATCATATCACGATACGCGTTGCGATAAAAAGCGTTTCCAGACAACACGTTATGATATGACAAGGACCTCCCGTGCGGCTCTGACCGCGTCTTCTGTTAGATGTTGGTAAAATGTTAAAAAAAAAGCGAAAAAAAGTACAACATGAGACGTCGTCAAAAACGTCACCGTTTGCTGGGTCCGCGCCGAACACTCGAGTGCATTGTGCTGTTTGAAACCACACGTATGCGCGATAATATTATAATATCTATACATTCATGTATAAATTCAAATATATTATATTTATATTATACAATCATTATATTATAATATCTTATCGTGGCGTACGAAACATCGGATAAGAATGCGTGTGTAGGCGGTAGAGGGTAAATCACACGTGGTGCGGTAGACGAGACCGCCGACATGCCTACCCGGTGCACATCGAAGTATAATTTAACGTTGTATGCAGTACCGTCCCCGAGCCCTTGGCATTTGAAGGCACCAAGTTTACAAAATTACATATTTATTTAAAAATAATTCTTATGCATACGTTTACGTTGAAATTAAATGTAGATTTACTTTTGTTGATAGAACGTTTAAAAATCATAACAAACGATATAGTTTTAAGTAACAAATCCAAATAAGAATTAACTTTTTACTGTTAAAGTTATGGAGTTCACTAATAGTTAATAATAATTTATGTGTAGAAAAAAAATTAGGTACCATAATTTATGCATTCAAAGGCTCCGATGTATACTTAGGCCCTAGGACCATACACACTCTAAAAACAGATCTGGCAACACGCTTTTATACCCAATCTGCACAATACTAATAAACACTTACTGAGTGACTGCAGTTTCCACCTCCGTCCGGGAACGGGTTTCCTGGGTTTCCCGGACGAATTTCCCTGCAAACGTTAAATACAACATTTATCTTTTTTTATCTTCGTGTTGTATTATCAAACGCATTCGCTGGACATTGATAATACTGTTTTGTGCTCTTAAACCCTGAACCTTGACGACTAATCGTCGACATAATAAACCTTGAAGAGTTTTGAAATCCTGCGTAAGTGATTACGTTTAATATTCCAACGGTTGATTGAAATATTTTTGATTCCTATAATTTATGATCCATACGCAGTAATATTGAAAAAAAAACTTAAGTGATAGTCACCAGAGTATGATTCAAACTATCAGAATTGGTGATTGCACCCGTGACAAGTTAAAATTATAATATTTTTTTTTTGTAAACTGATTAGCTTTTGGTAAAATTTTGTAGCTATTGTTATTCACTTTGATAGGTTATATCAATAAATTGGTTCTATGAGCTACATTGTGATTGATAGTACCGTATAATTACCAAAATTCCTAAAATGTTATTAAAAGTTACTAAGTTGCTAAGTTATTAAAAGTTATTAAGGTATATTTTTACTTCCATCGGAAATATATGACCTACGTGAACAATAATCACAGTTTCACTACATTTTAACGATTCTAACGCTGTGGCGATGATTTCTCGGAAACGCAGGTAAATGAGTAATTCTCTTGTCGATGAATTTTCATGGATATCTTATTTGGTAAAAAAAGGTGTGTAAAAAACTGATGTTTCTTTATCGATTGCTTGTGTACCAAAGTGTTCGTGGAGGGACAGGGTAGATAAAAAGGACGGAAGGTTTGTAATCTTACGGAGCTTGATGTTTCGCAAAGCTTGTTTAATACCGGTCCTTGAACCTGACTTGTTGTGTACTTAACCAACACACTTGCCATCTATCTCGATAATTTTTTTTTCAGTTTTTTCGATAAATCGAATACTAGTTCCCATAACAAAGGACACTTTGTACAAGTCGATAGCTTGCAAATATACTGCGTCTGGCAAAACGGCTGTACTGCATGCTTAGATCATATAATTATAAAGCATAGCAATTAGACCAATGTAACAACTGTGCATGCGTATTTATTTTCACGACTATTATTTGATTAATCGATAATTATTAATTGTCACGACAGTCGATCGCCGACTCGCGCATGCGTTATCGCACCTTTGAGCCTGAAATGGCCTTACCACTATGCGTTTTACGCACCGACTACGCGTGATGTATAAGCTTTAGCTCAATTTCCACTTGAAGCATCGTCACTGCATCAATCAAACCGTCAAACTCTGTAAATATTTCCATGCTTGTATTACTCATTGTATTAATCGTGTACACGTTATAAGTGTTCGATTTTATTAATAGTTAAAAAAAATATATATATTTAAGACTGCATGCGTCGTGAAGCTTAATTTTTCGTTCAGAGTTTTCAAACATTCCGATTTTTGCGTTTTGACGGTGCAAACTGTACGCCATGACGATATGCGCACCGGAAAACGTGCATGCCAACACAAATATCGATCCTAAAACGCATATAGGTATTTGATATTCCCAATCGATGACACTATCACCTAGTCCTATACATATATATATATATATACATTCAACTGCCAATATGTATGAATTTAAAAACAAAAAAAAAAATAATAATAATAATAATAAATAAAACAAAATAATCGCTAAACATAATATAATACAAAAACGTATTCGTCATGATGGTACTGGAAAAACACTGTTCATCCACCACACGTGCACGTTGTGCGAGAGTATGTTAGACGACGTGGCCCTCTTTTGGAAAGACGCCAGTGTGTGAAACGAGAGGAATAAAAAATAGAAATGAAAAAACTAACAATTTATACGTTCATCACGTCGTCGTTTCGAAATGATAATTTTTTCCTAGCGCGTAAGGTTTTTTTCCCCGCAGCCGGCGGATTTTGGGGTCGGCTATCGCATTTATAATATAGTATTATTGTGTTTGCCGCGCGACGTGATAATATTATTATAACAGCGAATCTTCGCCCGATACGATCGCAAATACCGAAATACACATATCACTTATGTACACAGCTGTATACAGCTCATGTAGCTGCGCGTCGACGTTACGTTTCGTTTTAATATTATCGTTTGGCACAGAATAACCGTACCCGTTCGTATAATGTAGCACGCGGTGATCGAAGGATAGGGTGTTGGCTAGAACTTGTGTACAAAATTACGAATTTGGCATATTACTCATGTGTATATGATTTATCGCGAGACGGTGCGAAGTGTCCGAACACGTTGCGCGTACTATTAAAAAAATAAATTAACTTTTTAACGCTGTCCAAACTGTATAGAAAGCTGTACTACGTTATATTGGTTCCACGATGATGAGTGCGTTTTTTTTTTTTACTTCACGTTACATTACACGACGCGCGGCCATCCGCCGTTCACACGTATTATTACACCGCCACGTTGTGAACATGCTTAATATATAACCTGTACATCACATTACGTTTTAGTAATAGTCGTTTGTGTTGTACGCACATTTATTAATTATTATCTCACACGTACGGATGGGTCGGTAAAAAAATTAACGAAATTCCGTTATTCTCCAGGAAATAACGTATACATGCGATTTTTTTTTTTTTTTAATTTCTCTATTATCTGAATCAGGAGTGTCAGCGAGTAATTTCTATAGAAGATTAAAAAATAATAAAACAAAGAGTGATCAATAATGCTAAATTCAAGTATATTATTCATTTTTTCATTATTCGTTACAATGTAATTAACGCAATTAAGTAGGATATGTTGACGGTCCAGTTATCTGCCGTCCGCGGTCCGCCATTTGCCGACCGCTGCTCTAAACGATTATTGGCCTGACGTATTATTATTATATGCTCATGGACCGCGTTTTAACCGGCTTCGAAAACTCTACGGATTACGCGTGCACGATAATATCGCGTCTGTACACGATATTAGAATAATCTTCACAGCTTAACCGTCGCTGTCTGCCTATTTTAAAGTGTACATCTATTATTAGGTGTACTAAAACAATATACGAGTTTCGACGAGATAATCATGTTTTCATTTATTATTAAAGCAAAATCGATTATTAGCTTGTACATTAAAAGCACACAACAACTTAGCGAGGTTAATGAGAATGGACTACAAGGATGGTACAATTTATATTAATTTGTACTGCTTAACCCGGTTTTTGAGCTCCAGTATTTTCTCGATGTGACTGGGTCAGTGCTGTATCGCAAATGTCACCAGGTAGTCCGACAAATCATAACTCTGTTGCTCAGTGTACACTATATACGTAGATATACAGACTTTACGCTTACAGTGGATTCTCGTTCATCCAACACATAGGAGACCAAATTTTACTACCGGATTATCGAAATAAACTAGATATTTAGACAGAAATCGGATGATTATTAAAACTCAATTATTTTCAATACGATTTTCATCGCGTATAAAACTGAAAATACCGACACCTGAGATTGTAAGAAAGTGAATGTACGACAACATTTGTTCGAGAGATTCAAAAGCTCGTATGAATACATAATCTAAAATGTATTGCTAGATGTGATCATAATACACTGTATTCATGTTCGATCAAAGTTGTGGAGGCTTTTTCCGTTGTTTTCAAAAACGCTAAGAGTGTGCGATTTTCCTAAACGACGTTACGGCTGGCAATATACGTATTACTTCGCGACGGATATCTTAACGTTTTCCATTCGGAACCGATGGCGATTTCCGAAGTCGTTTCAGACGATCAACGCAATAAGAATCACTCGAAATTATCACGTTGATACAAACACGTACGTACATCAATAAACACTTGTTCGCTTATGTAATATATAAGGAAATTGTAAATCCATAATCATATATTTATGTGCCTAGCAGCGTGCATTATTCACTCGTCAAGGATGAAAAATAAATATCGCGCGACAGGGTAAACACATCCCTATCATAATAACCGAACCCGACCAGTTTCTCGGTCTGAATATTTTATAAGCAAACACGCCGCGTGTCCTTTTAGGATTAAATCGAAATCCCGCGCTATAACGTCCTCCGGCGACTCTTGGCGACTCTCGCGCGACTACACATTATAACATATTCCTTTGTGGTCCCCCGTGCGCGCTGTTCGGCGAAATAAAATGTGAATAATACGTCGTAGACCATGCGATCGAGGAGCACCATTACGGGAGTTGTGCGTTCGGCATTGTTCGTACACATATAACGGTGAACATGGTGCGTTGTACGTTAAATAGTCGGATCCGGAAAAAAAATCGCATCACAATAATAATATTTCATCCGTTCGACCGCGTTCGATCGAACGGACATTACATTCGGGATAGTAGCAGAGCGCCTCTTTAGACGGATGCAGTGTTTCTTACCCGATTTATTAACGATTATTATTTCCCGGAAATCACACCCGTCGTCTTCGGTGCCGCGGACGGTCCGGTAGTCCGGTGAAAAATAATATAATTCGTCAACCGAAACGATGGCACGGATAGCACCTTGACCGATTAAAATAACCGTACAACTCCGTAGGAAACAATAATCGCAAATAGATTTTCCTCCGTTCCGGTCGTATAATATATATATATATATATATATACATACAAATAAAAGTACGTAAGTCGCACGAGCACGTATACCGTTCGAAGTTCGAACGAATAAAAAAATATCGCTGTTTCGTACGCACAGAAGTGTAACATAGTTAGTACCTTCTGTCCGCACTTTAATGTTCAACGTTCAAACGTAATCCTCGCAGAGCACACTGAACACGCGTGTCGCGTCTAACCGATCGGGTCGTATTTTTCAAAAACGTATAGTACAACAGTACCAAATTGAACGCGTTTCTGCCGTCGAGAAATCAAATGAAAACCAGTAACGACGTAGAACTCCGCGGACGGTTTAAGCAACGCGGCGTCGGCCAGTCGGTCGACTTTTTGATAGAAAAATACTAAACATTAATAATTCACGTACGCTACGATTAATTGACTGTTGTGCACGTTTCCGAAAACGCGAAAATTGGTCATCACACTGCACGGACTGCTGCGCGTGATTATTATTCATTGTCCTCGGGTTCGGGCGTAACGTCTACGAATATTACCCGTTTTCGTTCACGGTGTACGCATTGTTTGCATTTATTTCTTGGCGCGCGCGCGTCTCTGTACAGGGTGTGCCGCGGACATCTGACGATTGTCTCGTTAAGGTCCCGAGACGTTGTAGGTGAACACCTTGTGCTCGACAGTGTTACGGCAATGTCTGTCGGTATACCTTCGTCGGTGAGTGGGAAACAGTGAACCGGACGAATAGATCAAAGTTCACGAATAAGTTACTTTCGAACGGCCCCGTGCGCGTCCGCGTTAAGTAAACGCGGCGAACGTGATCAATGGTCGAAGTCGTTTCATTTCGCAGACCGCGTGGTATGCAAAACGGGTACACTTTCGCGCGCCGCCGCCGCGGCCTCGCGATGAGGTATTTAAACGTAAGACACTACGCCCGCGCGAACGGAGAACACACTTCTCGAGGAATACGCGATTCGATACGTAATGATGCCGATGATATAATAATAATAATAATAATAATAATTATTATTATTACAATATTTCGCGCTGCTGTGTTGTGGGTGGTAATATGTTGTATTAGCGTGTCGAGAGGACTCGATGTACGTAGCACATAATATTATCACACGTGGTGCAAATCAAATGGCCAAAAAAAAAAAAAAAAGAATAACGATGAAAATAACACTCGATTTCTACGGAGTCTTACGGTAATCACCACGATGTCGATGAACAACGTAGCTTGTTAACTTGTACGCGCACGCGTAGGCTAAGCGTAACTAAGGATTTACTTTTGGGATGGTAAACTCCTACAAATTTAGGTAATCTCCTACGTTTAGACATGGTGTTATCTCCTACAAGAGAAAGAGATAACATTATCTAAATAAGATTATGGAGTTAACATCATCCCCTGTAAAATACCGAGTTGACTCATACAAATAATATAACAATAAAAATGTAGTTTCTACAAAAATATCAAATTCATTTTTAAAAATATTTATAGCATAATTATGATGCAGCACTAAATTTAAAAAAAAAAAAAACCAAATATCTTACGTGTACAGGTAAAGAAAGCGAAATCAAAATCAAAATAATTGTTTAAAAAAAGATAAACAATTTATTAAAATAATAGTTGTATAAATGTACGTTTATTTTTGTGGTGTATACTAAGTGAACTTTAACTTCGTGAACGGTTTTTTTATTTCTTCATGTGTTTGTGTATTTGTTGCACTTGTCGTATTTTCAATGCGTACATTTGATGTCGCAATCTTTCTCCTCGCGGGAGATATGTGTTAAATGAAATGCCACGACTAATACGGTCAGGGTAACGCACGTATAGGTTTCGTTAAACGTACGTACATGGTATAGTATTTCCATTCGCATTCACCGATACCGCTGTACGAGTCAAGCGACGTGTGAAAGAGCGCCGCGCGAATAAACCGTAATTATGATATGGGCTGCGATTCGAGCGCTACAGTTTAGACAAATGTTTCGGAACGCTTATTTATTTTATTTTGTTAATTAAAATATATGCATTTGACCCGGGCGCGGTATCTTATTTCTCTGTACACAGACCGTACGGTATTTCAAAGACCCTGTGTACATAACGCGTGCGGTAAGCGGTACGACGTCATCATCGAAGTGAACAGGCACTCGCGTGGGCGTTTTCCGTCAGTTTCGAACCCGGTATGTAGGGCGCGCGTACGGACGTTTTCACTGCCGACGTTCAAATCGATTGAGCTATTGAATTCGAACTTAAAAACGTTCGAACGTTGTTATACGCCTGGAAAATGTTAACGCCGCGCGTTTTATTTATTTGCCCGAGTCGTCAGCTTGCAGTGTCGTGTATCTATGTGCAGTTTATGTTATTGTTGTACATGGATTGTTATACGAATTATGTACGTGCATAGTCGATTGTTTTAAACGTATGGCTGACGACACGTTTTTTTTTCTCGTATTGCACTGAACGCACTTCCTATTGTCGGCGAAAAAAAAAAAAAACTGAAGACGTACACGTAAATTATAAAACGTAAAATTTTATTTTTAAATTTCCTTCCCCCTCCCCTTGATAAACTATTCTTGAGAAAAATATTAACATGATATTATCATTTACTTAAATAATCAAACGCGCGGTACTTAGCAATACTTTTTACTATGATTAATCTTTACGTTTGTTTTCCATATTGCGCTATTTGTTAGGGTTTTTTTTATAACGTTTAAACGTTTACGTTGTACGTACACGCATACAGCGCGAGAACGTGTACTATAACCGCGCCGATATTAAAATATGCGATTACGATTTTCGTTTTTAATTTATACCAATTTACACTCATCTCCCCCTCCTCTCCCCCGTCAAAGTTCTGAGCGCACGCCCGTCACAAAAACATCACAATCGTTTTTCCGCACCTGCGTTATCGAGCCGTCTCTCGATGTGTAAAACGCGTTAAAAATTAAGAAAACACCGTGTGCGTTTTTAGCCGCGCGCGTACAACAATAATTGTACATTATTTATTTCTTGTGCCACCGAACACGCGTGTAATCGCACGACGTCGACGACGACGACTCGTTCTCCGGGACGGCTACCGGACTTACGTAACATCGTGCGCGTATAACGACACCGCGGTGTAATGTATTCAGAACGCACATCGCGCGTGTGTTTTGTTTTTTTCCGTGTGCGACAACCACTGCTGCGTGCAACGAATGATGACCCCGACGGCGCACGTTGCACACGCGCAGGCGTTATTGGGCTTAAGGATCTGGTGCGTTTCGAAAGTCTCGGCAGCGAAATGATTGATTACTGTTGCCCACCCGCGTTTGTTCGCGGAACCATTCAGACCCCGACATTTCAGCATGCAGCAGCGAATGCATTTTTCGGTGCAGTCGTAAAACGTTGATTTCATGCACGACGAAACGGGAACTGTGTACTTGCGGTTCGCGAGAGCTGCGCGACGTACACGCAGACTTATAAGTCTATATTAAACTGAGGCCCTACAAACGTTAATACATTTATATGTTCACATTTGGTTTAAGAAAAATGTAATTTAGTTACAGTTCAAACAGTTCAAGTAAACTATTATAAAAAACCGTATTAGTTCATAAAGATTCGATCCTGCGTATTGGTCTTTGATTCATGGGCGAACGGTTGACAATCTTTTTACGTAATTTACGTTCTATATCTTTTTTATTTTGCTATTTGTTATTTCCAATGTTGAAAATATTGATTCACACTTGTATGATGTTAAAAATAAGGCGACAATCCTTATTTGCTCATTCTGGCGAGTTTTGCAGAGAAATCTGAAACGAATCATTTTGATATAAATAAAATTTAGATTTTTACGTTGTATTCGTTGATATTTCTAACAAATGAGATAAGAATGACTTGATAACTGTTTTTATTATTTCATCGTCATAATGCCGTTATAATATTATGTTTGTACTTTGAAAGCTTACAGTTTTGATTTTTTTGGTAATACGCGTACGTGACACACTAGTATGTTACGACACCGATCGAGAACCACAGTTCTACAGGATTGGTCTTACGGCTAACCCATCGTATATATTTATATATACATTTATTTATTGAACTACACTAGGAGACGATGTTATACGCAATTTTTTGCGTAGGAATACCGACACGCATGTGGATTTAATATGTTACAAGAAGCAACTACATCATCATTTAGTGCTTGATCATCCTTAGTCCTAACAGGCCTACTCGATCATCTAGCATTGTTCGCGCGACCAAACGAGAACATAAAACAAATATTATACAAGAGTACGGGACCGAACACACGCACATCCGTTGTCGTATCACCTAAACGTGCATAAATGTTATGATTATAGTGCCGATTTACACATGAACTCAATGGCGTACGGTATACACGTACGCATGTACCTATCACATTGTGCGTAAACACACACGTACACCTTTTATCAGTGCACATACACGTAAGTTTTAGTGAAAATGGTTCGATTCAGATTTATTTCTGAACAACAATATTGTACGTGTTTTATAACACGATGTTCGTTGCGCCAGATCGTAACGACAAATACATTTGCAATCACTGTGCGGTAGAGTTGCGTTATGTTAATTGAAAAATTGTTTTTATACTTGTATAATAATAAAGATAATACAAAAACGCGTTATGCAACATCAATTTTAAGACTCGTAACACACTCATACGTTCATATATCCCCACGCGCGTGTTCACGATTTTAATTTATATCGATTTAATGATTTATTTAGTGTTTTCGTCGTTTAAGAAACACGCACATATTATATTATTATAATATGCATAACATACATTGTGCATATTATACAGCACTTGTGTGTACAGAGCGATCGGAGTCCAGTATGGATGCGGGATGACCTTTCCCTCGAGCGTTACATCTTCGTGGCGTATAAGCGTATAAATTCCTGTTTTATTTTTTCTCCTCTCTCTCTCTCTCTCTCTCTCACTCTTTTCTTCTTCGTGTGCATTTTATTATTATATTATAGAGAGATTATACATAAACGTAGAATCGACAAGATGAACGCAAGTAATTGCATACGATGGCATAACCGCTGTCGAATTTTTAATGCTAACCTGTACAAACGCGTAGAGAGTGTGACCCAACCGCCGTTTGAATGTATACGTCCGTCGTAAACACCAATGACCGCGAAGTGCAGCTTATAAGTATACACGTCTCACGCGGGTACAGCAAAATCAGATATAATGTTAAAACATGACTTGGTCTCGCGTACGGTTTTTATTTTTATCAACAAGCACGCGCACGGCACACGGTCTACAGCAGCCTTAATAATAGTATCGTGTACGCAAGTATACAAAGAAAATTTGTTTCAACCCAAATCTACCATTTTCCTATTTGATCGTAAATACCACAGTTCGGCATCCCGACACAGCGTTTTTTTGTTTCCTGGTCGACAAGTCGAAAACAGAAAAATAAACACGAGCCGTTTGTTGCGCACCCGCCATTCTGTTGCCGCTATTCGAATTTCGGGCTCATGCAAATAAACGTGTGCGTAAATAATTGCGCATAATCAACAGATTTCAAACACTTGTCGGTTACCGCTGAAACATGCGGTTATTTGTCCACATTATGCACGTAGTTATACCGTATGGTTCAAGCGTGCTGTATGTTTAACATATTCGGATGGTTATGAAATTATATATCTACGAGTCGCAGATGCATTAGACGTATTATTTCTTTTTTCCATCACTTTCTCTACCGACGAATATTAAAACATGTTCAATTTTCGCATATTGTTTATAATTAAAGTGTTGAAATCGTTTGTTTAACATTTCGATACGACATAAAGTCTTCTTCTTTTGCGGCTAGTCGAACCACCGACAACCATTGCTACCTCTCATTGACTCCCCCAGTCGTCGTACTACACGCCGTTTTTGTTTTTCATACTTTCCGTTTTATTTCCCGGTCCACAACATCCACCAATCTGGTACCGAGTCGTCCCATAACGGTCGCTTTCCGTCCGTTTTTTGTTTCCGACCAACCGTTCTCTCGTTATCGCGACCGTCGGCTCTCCGAACACGTCCAAACCGTTCCAGACGTGTAATTGAAAAACGGAAAAAACGGACGGGCTCTTGAAACCATGATAATAATAATAATAATAATAATAATCATAATCGCGAATCGCTGCGCAGTAAACGAACGGTTCGGCTGCACGGTTCGGACGTCTACGCACAAGCTGATGCATAAGGAAAACCGACTTGCGAACGCAAACGCGAGTCAGATTGCGAAACGCGGTCGGTGCGAACAGCGCGCGCATAAATAAAAACACGACCGCATCGGTTGTCGATGCATAATGTGCGCCTACGATAAACGTGCACCTCCGGTTCGACACGGGCACGGTGTGCAGACGTCGTGAACAGTGTCGGCGGGAAAGGGTTACGTAATGTTGTACGTACGATGCGCTTTTCGACGTCGAACACGGCCTACCGGCGTGTGTACACGTTGCGCGTTGCGGACCGCGACTTCGGGCGAAACGGTCGGTCTGCCTTCGCGACTAGGATCGGTCGGAATGACGTGTCGCGCGTAAAACGACAATAGTCAACAACGACTTTTGCGTCGAGACCATCACGGCTCACGGACGGAAAGATGGCCGGACGGTTTGCACGTGCGTCACAATGGAATATTAGCATACGACGTAGGCGCGTGAATTATCGTGACCGTGGAAAATCCGTAAAACTGGCTTACGGCGATAACGCACGGAGGCAGTACAGATGCAGCGTTCGTTTTCCGTTCGGATCGAGCAGACCAGAAGCCGTACCGCACGGTACGATATTATTGTTTACGAACCGTGTGGTGCGGAGAGGGGGAAAAAATCGTTAAATCTTTTTCGAGATCTATTTTTAAAAATACTGTTGAACTCGTGTTGCGTGAACGTCTGACGCGTAAAAAAGTGAAACACTATACGAATCGGATGTTTTCGTCCCCGTATAATATGGATATATAATTAAACGCAGAAGGTTTTTTTTTTTTTTCCTTTTTTTCGTCGAAATTTAATGATTCAACACTGCATGAATCTCTGCTGTTATTTAGTAGTTTTCGAATCTGGTGTTCGTTTTTTCCACACAAAGTAAAGTCGCCCCCGCACGTCATGTGTTTGTCGGATTCGTATATTTTATACTACATTGATTAGAAACAGATGGGTGCGCGTGGGACAAGTTATGACCGCCGCTATTCTTACCCCAGAAATCATCGTTATTTCTGTTGTTAATTATTTTGAGTCAAAGAAATAATTATTTTCCCCCGCCTCCCCCCCCCCCATCGTCTTCGACACAGACATTTTCAGTGATTTAATGTGTTTTTGAAACACTGAACTAAAATATCGCACGCATATGGACACACATGCACAAACATACACAAAATAATCCATAATTATTCTTTCCTAACGACGCGTTAAAAACGTATAATAATTTACATACAAACACATATGCATAGACGTGTTATTCCACGAGGAAACGATTGTAATATTTAATAGCTACCGAAACTTCATCAACGTCTACTGAACAGTAAAAATATTCAGCCAGAATCGCATTTTTATTTTTTTTTCAATAACTGATCGAATTATTTGACGTGTATTATTAAATTAAAGCGCCAAAATTGTTGTCACCACGTGTGATGTGTATCACATTTGTAGCACACCAATGAAACGCGAAATAAGGCAACATAGTTATTATGACGCTGAATTTATTTTATTTTATTAATTTGGTTCTATTATTAAAACGTATTATAATATGAATTATATTATAATACGCGTACATGGAACGTCGAGTTTTTTAATGATTCTATCGGCAAAAAGCTTTTGTGAACTTCCTGTTGTATGTTTCGAGACGAAACATAATAAATTATCTGAACACAAAAAAATTATAACCTCGCAATCTATTTATAATTAATATTTTTTCATTGCGTTCACGGGATATACGGAAGAAATAAACATAAAAAAGTTTCGACACGGCGCATATGGAATATGTGTCAACCTCTCTATGACTATAAATTAATAATAATAGTTTGTTTTTAATTTAACATTGAAAGCCATTCTTTGTTAGCAACATGCCACTCTACTCCTATTTACTTTGTTGTTATTATAATTTTTTTTTTTTTTTTATAAAACCCGAGTTGTGTCAATGCAATGCAAATGTGTTGGTCTGCAGTACACTAATTATTCGACTTGTGTACATGGTTACAAATCCACGTAACTAAGGTCAACAAAACGATACAGCCACGTATGAAAAAAAACAACAACAACGTAGCAATATCTAGTACACCATAAATAATTTTCGCTTCGGTTTATATTATTATACGTGATGTTGAAATTTTTACCGATCGGTTTTCATTCTACCAAATCGCGGAAAAAATAAATAAATAATTCTTTTTTTTTAAAAATTGTCACATAAATGACAATCTTTTACACTTATCGCTTGCCAGTAATTATATTCTCAATACGTGTGAACTAGCGATGAGATAATACTGTACTCTATTGATCCGCTGCTGGCTAGTTAGAAGTTGAAAGTGTTTTGTAAATGTTTTTACATTTTTCTAAATACTGTATTTATTGCACGGTAAAAGTATCAAAGTTATTAACTAATACGATACACAAATGTATCATGTATTGACCATATTATACAAACTATCCGAAATTACTATCTGTATTGTATGAATCAAATACTACCGATTTCAATGTATTTCCGTTCCGTCAACAACTGTGTATCACACTCCAGTTCTATTTTAATATAATTAAACAAAATACGCAACACAATAATATTTCACTGTGATCATTGCAGTTTACATGATCAGAAGTAGTATAGTGGCGTACACTCATGGCAGTCAAAACCAGTTTTCGTGTCGTCGCTTGTCTCTCCTGCAGATAATTCAACCGAGTCGCAATGCTAAACAATGTAAAAATTAGTAAACTCATTTGTAGTTGAGATACCTCCGGTTCTGACAGCATAATATTTATAATGTACAAATAGCTGTGGTTGATTTCTGTTCTTCGATTACATAAGTAAAACATTGTCAGCTCATGTTTGGTTGTCTCTGTTCATCTAACGTTCAATTAAAGCATGCTACGCAGAACATGAACAGTGGCGTTTTTATTGTAGTTACAGTTTAATTGTTATGGAATTTAAAATAGGTATATGTTTCAAAATATGTCTTTTTTTATTATCAAACACTAACTCTAACTAACTAACAAAGAAGTTACAGGAATCGCAATATTAGATGTTTAAAAAATAAATGAAATTATTTATTTCTTATCGAACAGAGAAAAATGACAAAACCACACCTTATGAGCATAACTATTGATATTGGTGATAAAATGAATGTGAAAAATCAACTAGAAAGATCTTCCATGGCGGTTTACTTATACTATTGAGAATTCGAATACTAATAACGGAATACGTCTGGCCGCAAAACGCGTAGCAAGTGTATGACACGGTCGTAATATTAATTTTAAGATTTCATTATTTAAAACTATTTCAAGAACTCATCACCTTCAATGGGAGCATTGACTAAAGAAGTTGGACACACAATAATTATTGATAAGTATAATCTAATGTAGTGTTTTAACCGTTTGTTTGCAAATATAACACTATCGACGACAACAACACGTGTATATGGTGTATATGTGATTCCGGTACGCGATTTGTTCGGATTAAAACAACATTAGTACAACATACGCGTACACGTACGGGCCACAAACGGATCTCGTCGGCGGACTCTGTTGCGGGCAAGGGTGTGTTTTATTTTTTTCCGCTTATAGGCCTGTAAAAATGTCCACTCTAAATAACTAAAATAATATACCGCACTAACACAGCACTAAAATATGTATTTACTAGGTAAGTACGCAAAACAAATTGTATTCAAACACTACTTAAATCATAATTTCTTAGGATTTCAACCATTTTTATCAATAACAAAATACAGAGTACCTGCATATAAATAAGCCACTGGTGGCGGGTTGACCTGTTGACCGAAGACGACTACGATGAGTACGCCTGAGTCGTGAGTGCGCCACGTCACCCGAGAAAACGACTCCTGGAAAGCCGATAACACGAAGTGTTGTAGCATTGATACGCGTGCGAGAACTTCGCTAGTTGTCCTCTTCGTGCTTAGGAATTTTATCGTATGGCTACGTCGACCGCACATGATATTATCGACGCGAAAATCTTCCCCGCGGTTACGCAACTCCTGCTACGTTTCGTTTAAACAACGAGTACTTAACGTAAACGCCGTACACGGGTTCACGGTTTGTCTGATGCAACGTCTACACGCACGTGTCATTGGAACTTTACCGCATCTTTCTCTTCTCCGTAACATTTTTCACCTAGTACACGATTCCCGGTTTTTTCGGCCGGTTGTAATCTTATTTCCAAAAGTTATGTTATTTTTTTTTTTTTTTACTTGAACGGATTATAGTAATGTTGTAACCGTTGGGCGACCGTCACCCGTACTTTTAATAAATAAACATCGTTTACAAGTACGTTGTGTACCGCGACAACGATACTTTCTGCACCTGGGACGAAAACGGGGGAAAAAAACAAATTATTTTCATTTACTACGTACAATAAACACTAATCGCTAAACTCCTAAATCGCACGCGCGTCCTTGCGTTGAAAGACAGAAAACGTAAATATGGCTAAAACGTTCGCGCGTACTTGTAGTGTGTATACTAATAGATATTGTGTATACTTGATACGATATCGGAACGGAGACAAACGCGCGTACGTAACTACATTTAACAACGGGCGTAAGTACTGCGCAACAGTACACGAGCATCCTTGAACGTACGCAGCAAACGTACAGCAACCTGTATGCTTTGTACCTGCACTTGTACGGCTAGTCAAGTCAGACGCTGTCCCGCTAAGTAGCCGAGTACATTGTGGGTACGACTACGTCTTGTTGGAAGTTCGACGTTGAAAATTTTGAAAACTTCAAGAAACAAAATGTTTTCCCATGCGAAACTCCGAGTGATGTGCAGCGCCTAAGCTGTTGGCGATGTCGATAACAATAATATTGCGCTTTTGAATAACCGACTAAAAATCTACCGACTACTGCCTGTTTTTCATCCGAGTGCAGTTCGACCGTTCCTTTTTTTCAACTCAAGCGCAATATGACCGTCCAGAAAAATCTACACAACAAACGGCTTGAATAACTAATTATTCGATATTAAATTGATAAAAATTTATTTTTTAACGCAGGTGATAGGTATAGTGAAACATTTTAATATACATAGTATTGAAATTATTTTATAATTCTCGTGTAACAGTCAATAGAGTTTTTTTTTTTTAGGATTTAAATAATAAACGATCACACGCGTTTTACTTTACTGCACGGATCGTTAATAAAAATTTTCCAATTACACCCTGCGCTACGAATCTCGATGAGTACTAAAATAATTACGGTGCCCATATGAAAATATACACAGTACCGAACAACTTCGCTCCCTGTCGTGCGACATGTCGTGTACATGATATTATTATAATAATTGTGTTTATTTATTTCGATTCGTGCGATAACGATGACTGCGGTCGCAGTACGTCTCTGCTGTGTACCGAGCACAAATATAATAAGCCAACGGTTTAATTAGAAGCCCTCATACACCAGTGACGTTTATAATTTATGCTCGAATTAAAGGTTTTGAGTATAACATTTTTTACTTTGATGCCACGGTAGAGAAAAACCTGTTTTTAAGAATCGTAAATCATTTTCCGGCGACTACGCGTAAGATGAAGCCCTGCTGCTAGGATGAACTGAAAACACACCCACATATTATTGACAGAGGAATACAACGAAAGTTGAGATTGACAATATTGCAAAATGTTATTATTCTAACCCTTGCGAATCACCAACAAACGAATATCTAGTATAAAATTAAATTACGAGAAGCACGCGAACGCGTTTCGTTTTCGTCGTGAACAACAAGTTTGTACATGCATTAATGCAATTGCTATGTGATCAATTATCTGTATCGAACTTAGATACTAGACGGAATTTGAAAGGTTTTGCATTGTTATTCTTTAGAGCTTATTAAAATTGGATCGGTAAAATTTTTAATCATTGAGATGTGACATTTCTCGAACTTGAATATTTTGTATACCGAAAAGGAGAGTTGGCGATTTTTATTCGTAAGTTTTCTGTTCATTCAAGTATCTATTTATTTGTGAATAGGTTAAATGTGGGAATACATTTTTTAATTTTCAAATCACTAACCAACTCTATTCGCCACGTATCAGTTATGAGTATTTTTTTATCGAACTATTTTGAGTTTGAATATTGACATTTTGGAGATGATTTCCCATTTTGATGTTGCGTGACGAAATACCGAGTAGTGGATGTAGATTTTATAAATATATATAGGTTTTTTTTAATTATTATCAATACGCATAATCCTATAATGACATGATTTACTATTTAATACATATGACAACAAAACGCGCGAGGTACTCTCTTGTTATTGATCGGGTTAAACGACCATCGAATGAACCCGATGGACCGATGGCGCAATATTATAATGTTATCGGTGTATGTAATGTGTGTACAAGCATACTTGCACAATAACATTCGTTTCCGGCAGTTTTTCAAGAATACGCCATGTGTAATATACCTATTATACATATTAAATAGGTACATGACACGCGTATATACAATATATGTATGTATGTAATGTACGACACAAACGTCGTTTCACAACAATCGTGTTTACATATTATTTCGATTGTGTAGACGCATATAAATACATACGTATTTATATAGGTCCGCTTTTTTTTTTTTTAATTTTTTTACATCATCTTTGCGGTTCTTCCGAAAGAACAATACGGTTTTTCTTTGGCTGTGCATATTATTATTATTATTATTATACACACACGTACGGATATTATTGTTTCAAGTGACTTTTGAAAGCGGTGAAAGCGACCGCGTACCTTGCAGACGTACATTATATTTTGTATTATTGTTGTGTACGCCGCGTCGCAGATACGTCTCTGCGCCGCACGGACGTGGAGGAAGAGCTATGCGATTTATCCAACCTCAGATCCTGCGGCCGAGCACGCGACACGCTGAGCTTACGACCTATATGTTGTATTTGTTTTCTCCTTCTCCGCACACACACACACACACATATATATGCTATTGTAGTACACACGCGCGTCTTCTACGGTACACACCGTAAACCTCGTCCGGGTACTCCTCCCACGAGTACCGCGCACCGCAGTGCAATAATTATGTTCTCTCGTACGACTTACTCTGTATTGTGTAACGGCACGCTTGTTGCAAATTTCAACGAAAATTAAAATACGCTCATCATCAGTGATCGCGTACCTCGGTAAGTATATGTTACGAGGTTCTTCTATTACACCAAAAGGATGTAAGGAGAACGTTCTCTTTAGTGATATACGATTCGCATGTTGTAGATCTGCAGAGATCATGTAGTAGTCGATAGCCGAACAATGCGTGCGGTACATTCATACGAGTGATGTATAATATACATCGTATATGGTATTGTTTAACGTTTATTTAACCATTGCGTCTCCTCCTACCATCACCAATTCTTGATATCAATGAGTTTCTGAGCTCAGCCATGCGTTTATAATACTGTACGAACATGTAGTAGAATTCGCATACGTACAGTGTTTTTTTGCGTTAAATATCGTGGAAAACAAATTCTGCTCCAGTTCTAATCCGCTGTTCCAAGCCGATGTAAAATCTTGGGTACAACTCAGTAAGTGTTACGTGTAGACATTAAACGAAACGAATAATCAAAAAGTAGTCCGGACTCGGAAGCGACTCTAATGCTATTCACAGATCTGCGCTTGTACAATGTTCGTGTCATGCACGAGCAAGAACGTGGTCATCGCTGGTCCAAAGTAAAACGCTCACACATCAAATCTGTCAATGTTCTAGAATTTGTTACGAAACCGTACAGGAAGTTATTTTTTAATATAAAAATCTATCATCCACAGCGCGATTCTCGTGAACAAGTGCGCGTTTCGTACTCCTATATGTGTGTGTGTGTGTATGTGTGCTCGCGTTTTATATTCGTTTATATTGTACACTTATATACAACGTATTCAGACCCGGGGCAGGGTCCCATTGTTCACGTATGTACAGACCACATGCATCGGTTTTGTGTGTATGTGAGTGTGTGTGTGTGTGTGCGCGTGCGTGCGCGCGCAGGAGTGTCGATACACATACACGTACGCATACATACATACATACACACATACGTCAAGTCGAATATAATAACGAAAAAATAAAACGAAATTAAAAACAAAAAAAAAAACAACATGACACTATATACCGACCGCGAAAAGAACATAAAAAAACAACAACGAACTCTATAATATTGTTATGTATACGACGCGTATGTACAATGAAAGCTGAAACGCCCGTGTAAAACACTCGGCCCGCAACAATGGTACGTGTTAATTAAATGTATCGTCGCGCGCGCTTTTGTTTCAACGCGCGCGGTTCCTCGGGTGAACCGCTCGAAAATATACTCTACAGTCTAGTACCACTCATCCTCGTCGGCATAAATTATTGTAATACAGTGTATTATTATGATTGAATGGCGAGTCGGAAAGAATGAAAAGAAAATATCACGCTTGTTACTCTCCGCTGTTGCACGTGCAGTAAAAATATTTCGATTCGATCGTAGTGTTGAGAGGTGGTTGTTAAAAATTTGATAAAATGTTCAGCCCCGGACGGTTTTCTATTCGCTTTTATGCGGACGTACAGTTGCTATGCACGCGTAAAATATGTTTTGAAAGAATATAGTCGTATTCATTGAAAACACAACATTTTCCGCAGCCGAAATTCTCCGTCGAATTTTTCATTTCGGTTTTCGCGGTACTCATAATCCATTAACCACTTTCGTTTGTCCCTCGACTTTCTTCCACCACTGCTGTCACCGAGTGCAGTAAATCGTCCAGGAGCGTGACTGCACGAAAATTGTTTTCCCGGGAGAGAGTTTTAACGTAATATTATGCAACATTTATCCGTTTGAATTTCAGGGCGGTTAAAACGTCAACTCTCGAATGTCGACCGTTGTTGAATCTTATATTTCGACCAACGCGCGCACGTATTACAATATGCGTGCACGGAACAGTCGATAATTAATAACATCAGGACCGGTCTGGGCTCTAACAGACGTATTGAAAATGGACATTACTACGTCCTGTGCAGGACAACGTTTGACGTTATCGTAGCCGTCAGTTAAGGATTTCGTATACAACCGTCGTCGTCATCGTTGCTTGAGCACTGCGTACAGCGATCGTCGTCGCAATATGAATATAACATAATAATAATAATAATAATAATAATAATAATAATAATATCGTCGATCGAGGTCAAAGAATATTACACAAACACACGCCGCCGACACACGGGAATAGAAAAACAAATGAATATTCAATCAGAGGGTTCACGCGCGTCGTTCGAATAATCAGATCGACGCGAACACCGCGCGTGATTGGTTACGTGACGGACCGGCCGGCAGCGGAATTCGTCGCGGCGGCGGCGGCGGCACGTATCCATGTACGTAATATTATAATTTACACCGTACTAGCTGCTGCATAATATTATACCGTACGTACGTCTCCGATGCGTGGGCGAGTAGACTTTGCGTAACAATAAAATACGATATTGTATTGTGCGCACGTGGAAACTAGTGAAATCGATGATCACGATCGAACGCGATTCCAGCCATCCAATGCTGAAATTTATCACGCGATATCGCTGAAAACAGTGAAAACTCTCGCATAAACTTGTTCGCACAGCGTACGTTGTACGTGAGGCACAGTGCGCACGCGTTTGTATGTGCATGCATAGAGACGTACTCGAATCAGTAATATGTTCGTTACACGTTACGCACAAAGAGCGTATACCGTACGAGCAAACGATAGAAATCTTGCTCGGTATGCGTGTGCATGTTTTTCTCCGGGTTTTTGGAATCATATGCATTAGAATTGTAATGGGGCTATTTAACCGATTATCGGGGATAACCAAACACGTATTATTATTCAGGAGCATTGTAAAAAGAAGACAATGAACAATTTTCGGAGAGAAGAAAACCAGTCGTCTGTGCATATTATACACCGCTGTACACATTTGATACCCGCTGTCTTAAGAGTCTACAATTATTGACGTGCGTCTCTCCCGTTGTCCTTGGCTCTTTTCGGGCTACACCACATCGTACGTCGCACTACCTGCGACCAAACGCCATATGTGGTATGAATCTGCGCGCCCGAACACCCTTTCGTGTCCAGACGTCAAGGGTTCTCCAGTCGGAGAGGGGGTAGGTTCACATTTGTGCGTGCGTGTATACGTGCAAAAACCTCTATGCTGTATAGGTCTGTACGAAACAATAACACGACGAGGACGCGTACACTTATAATACACCGTGCTACCTGTTTACAGGGCGCAATTGTGTTTGTTCGTACTAGCGTGTGTGTTTTCGTTGCAGGTACAATAATAATCTTTTTAAAAATTATTTCTTTCTCTTCGGTCGTTTTTACGAAATTGGTACAGCAAGAAAAAAAACCCATTATCGATGTGTCCCATTGGTAAACGCATATATTGAAACCATTGCAATGCTGTACACAAAAACATGAAACTGTACATAAACGTTGCGATACAAACAACGTTTTCGGTAAAACTACATTAAATTCGGACAGCGAACCCGCATTTATCGAACAATCCCTGGACACATATTACTATTGTTATACCTATGTGCAATACCGCAGCGGGTAATCGTATAAAAATCGCGATGTACATCAACGCGTTTTTCGAGAAAACGTAAACGATGCGAACTGGAATAACGCTAACCTACTATATTACCATACAACCGTAGTGTAAGGCAAAGAGACTCGATGGAAATTCGTTTAAAGAAAATAAAAGACATTCTAGAAAGAAACAGTTTTCAAAAAACGAAAAAAGTTACTAACCTGTGTTTAGTAACTAATAAGATTGTGTACTTAAGGAATGAGCCGTATCCGGTTCAGTAGTGTGTAGAGCAATGTGCGTGAGTTAGTAATAGGTACTAATAAGAAATTGGTGATAACGATCGACGGCGGACATAATCAGGCTTACGGGCTCACAGGACACAGTGCTCCTCTTAACCATAGAAATCGTGTACACTCGGTCTCCACGGGTGTATGTAATTTAATGTCGTAATGCTCTCCGTTCCAAATTAACGATATATATATATATATATATATATATATATACGTACCTGAGGCGGTATTTTTTTACTTTTTTACGTAAAATATCCGTACGCAGTGCGTGATTACGACGGTGTCCTGAAGCTCGTTACTACTACTACTACTACAAGTCTCCTGGCTGCATTATCTTGCGAGGCGAGCGACGATCATAATAATATAATAACGTATATTATTACGATAAGTTATCACCCCGCAGATACGCCGTACAACGTGTGATAACTACTATATTACATAATGGTATATAAAATTACATTTGAAAAAATGCGGTGTGCGTAAAATAAATTTCGTTTCCAAGTGGTTCAAATATATATATATATATATATGTAATATTATGTATTTTGTACGTATCCGTAATATTATCACGCTGTTGTGTAAACGAATAAAACGCGAGCTGCGGTAAGATTTGTGCAGCACTTAAATAATTGTGATCGTGACAAATTCCTGTGTGGAATAAAATACAACCATTACATGGTGTGCGCACGTCTGAATGTCTGTGCGTGTGTACAACAGCGCTGCGGGTAAACCCTAATTTCAATGTGTCCAAACACACAAACGGCGGCCGGATGTAGTAGAGGCATAAAGTACGCGTGCATAACGGGACGGAGAGAAACCCCTCTGTAGACATATATTTATATATATATATATATATATAGTATACCCCCCATGATGGACACGTATATGACTTTATGGTCGTTCGGTATACGTCAAAGTCATCGTTTTTCCCCCTCTTTTTTTGTTATTATTATTATTTCTGATATTATGTATTCATTGTATAAAACACACATACACACACACGCACGCATACATACGAATGTATATAATATAATATTGCCCCGTAGCGATTTTAACGAACGTTTCCAAAACACGTCTAAAGCACCGCGGCCTATGAGTTGATTAAAACGTTTGCAGACGACAGGTTGTCACCACGAGGACAAAGGTTTGCGAAAAAGCTATACAATATATTATTATGCTAGGCGCTTTATACCACTGCCATCACAATGCAACAGATATGTAAGCGGGGGGTTGCTGAAACGACTAATAATAATCAAAAAAAAGTTATTTTCGAATACCGAAAATTAAAAAAAACGTAAAATAGATAACAAAAAAAAAAGCTTCGTTTCAGGTTACGGTAGCATTATATGCGTACGTCGTTGAAATATAGTTATTTTCCCCCAACGACGATTGTTCTGATGATTATTTGTATGTCTACAGCAGTGATGTATAGAAATGTCTTTTCACACGACCGTTTATTTATTTTTTACCCCTCTTTTATATAAAAACTGAAACAGAAATATATTACACACACAAATAAATGCGATTGGAACGGGGTGACACGGTAAACAACGAAACAGGATTACTATACTTAGAATCCGTGCATCCTGCTTAAAAAAATAAAATAAAAAGGAAAGAATTATGGTCTTAAATTTCTTTTCGGTTCGTCTTCCAAATACGCGCGTCGAGTCGTCACATCACCTGGCCGGTAGTGCTCGCACGCACACCAACACGCACATACACACACATTCAGTCTTCTTTTCGACTTCTTTACACGCATTATGTACTATTTATGTATACATTTTTATTTATTTTTTTACTGTTCGTATTAATATAAGTCATAACTGTCGTGTGTGTGTGTGTGCTGCGACGTACGCGAAGAGACGGATTACCGACATTGCGCTACCGGTGCAGTTCATGTTGCCTATGATATCCTTGTACAGTAGAATATAGGCTACTACGTTAAATCTAATTACGCAGCTGGGCAATCCGCCGAACGATTCGCATCGTTGGATCCGAACAAAAAGCGTTTAATTGAAAACGTGACCGAACGCACCGATTGCCGACCGACTCGTGGTGGTACCCATACATTTTATATTGTACTGATACGCAGTACAGGTACAGCAGAGGTGCATATTATTGTTTAGCTAGTCCGAAGTTATGAACGCGGTAAAAAAAAATGAAGGGGAAAAAATAATATTTAAAAAACGAAATTATAAAAATGTTAAATTTTTCAACCGGTGCGTGTAACATGTGTATACAATTCTTATTTTTTTTGTGGCAGCAAGACTCTTGTACGTGCGAATATTGCAATCAGGTTAACTAGTAGTGCGCGTGTAATGTACAAGTGACGTTATACGTAACGCGGTAGGACTAAGCGGGATTGATCTGCGGACTATCTCGTGTCATGAATATCTTTGATTTTAGGTATATATATATATATATATATATATATATATATATATATATATATATATATATATATATATATATATATATATATATAAATTAATACGGACTAGAATGAACAACCGTGATGGTATCCACAGCAGAGTGTCGGACGACCGTTACCGAGACAATTTCCTCCGATATATTTTTCTCATTGGGTGAGAGTCGTTTGTTTTCCGGGTTCTAAATAATTTTCTTCGATAGCACCAGCTACGTTTTACTGCACGACTGTATAAAAATACACGAGTAAGGTGCTTGTAAATCGTCGGGATGATAAAAATAGCGATTGTTTCAAAACCATAACGAGCGATTGTCACGAGTAAAAGTTCAAACCGCCTTCTTAGAACATTGTGTATTATTTGCACATGCGTATGGATCACACACGACCACGATATTTTATAATTAATCACAATTAACATACGCGCGCAGACGTGTGTGCATAGCAATAATACATTTCGTAGCGGATGTTGCATTAAAAATGTATACCAATTCACGCAGGCAAAGGAAGGGTCGTTCTTCGGAAAACTAAGGGATCCTTTTGATGGACGCCTAAGTTTGTTTTTGGGTGTGTTTGTGCACGACACTTTTGAACTCAACAGCACGTAAAAAAAATGTACAAAAAGAAATTGCCTCTTTGAAAATAACGGTTCGATGTTTATAGAAGTACCTATTAATGTAATGCTTATTCTACTCATAGTTGTTCGAAAAAGACAGCAATAATGAAAATATATGAGTTCGATCGATCGACTGAAAAGAAATAATATTCACTCACATATAACAGTAATATGATTCACAGAACGGTGTGTAGGCGCAGCAGGTGTGCGAGCTTCGGCGGCATGACTCATCCGTTCGAAAACCATAATCTATACGGAGGCCTAATATTATCAATTTTTTGTATTACACATTTTCAATAAACCGTCGCGGACTTGAAACTTCATGTATTTATATATTCATACACTTTATGTGGTGACACGCGAACACGTACCGTCTTAGGCCCTGCGTTATAGCTAAAGGGGAGGGAGAATATTCGGAAATTACCGCGCGGGATGGGGGTACGAATCGCCGTTACGCGGAAACGCGGACGAAGACACAGTTTTAACGTTATTCTCATTAATATCAACACCAGTTCTAGGAAGAGCGGTTGAAAAAAAAAATTTACGATATAATTAATGCAATACATTTGTATGTATAGAAAAAAAAAAAAGGAGAACAGCGTAACGACGATTTCTGGAGAACGGCGGACGATCCGTATTGGAGTGAAAAAACGCGCGACGACGTTCTGGGCATGTTGTGACAGCGACTCCGATACCGCGTGCTCGAGAGACGATGTGCACCGGGCGCGTAATTTCATGCGTCTTGTGCCATGGCGCGAGGTATATATTTTCAGGTGCGCGTCGACGGCGTTTCAGTTCATTTGGCGTTCGGACGTGTGCGGGCGCGCGCTCGGCTCACCCGCCGTGTACAACCGTTACAACCGCCGTCACACCGTACGCGATAGGTAGACGAGGGCCGGGGTAAGTGTTCAGAAAACACATCGATTCCGGAAAATCGTTAACGAATCGTGTTAATGATGAAACGGAGAACAATTTGTCGTACGACAAGAGGAGATCGAATCGAATACGGCTATCTGAACCTCCGTACATTACTGCTATGAACCGATAACATTGTGACAAAACTCAACGAGAAAATCCGAACGTCGTGGAAAAACTTACCTAAAAGCGCAAATTGAATATTCTCCATCACTTCATGACAACAGATCAGTTTACACATTTAAGTAAAGTTTACAACGCGAAATTTGTATTACCGAGATTGCTAATTGCCGAGAACGCAGTGGGAAAGGGGTTCAACCTCCCCCTCCCGAAATATCGGAAAAAATTACCTGACCTACAATTTTATAATTGTAACTAATGTGCACTAATAATAGTTATTTCAAAGTTTCCCTTGGGACTTGTAAATACATATATATATATATATATATATATATATATATATATATATATATATATATATATATATATATATACATATTAATAAAGCGTGTTATTTTTCAACCGTGTAAATTTTTCCAACCACTTTCCCTCCGAAAATTTTCCCCGCGTTCGCCTCAGATTCTACAGAATGCAGATTTGCCTTGTTGACTTGTTGTACTATTTGTACCAAGACAAAGATAACGCATGCGGGTGCAGCGACTTCGTCGTATAATAGTACCCGCATGTATACATTATGTATTAATTTGCATGTACACATTAACACTGTTCGAAACGCTCGTGCAGTGTACCATGTCGATTGTTCTGTGACCGCGGAAATCGGTCAAGTCCACGACGACTACACACGCGTGATGGTATTACTGCGGTCACCGAGCAAACCTAGACATACCGTTCATCCAGGTATCTAGGTTTGTACAGTAATCAATGGTGGATCAAGGATTTAATTTTTTGGGAGGGGACATAATCCAAAATGTAGTGATAACTTTGAGAAGTTATTTCGTTATTCACAGTCATGATAATTGTGCAATTTTAGCTTTGGTTTTAGTTTTTGTTTGTTTTAAAAACTTTCGAGCTTGTATATCACTTGGATCAAAAGTATACTCCTACTCCAATCCACACGCTCAATTACTTACCTATATTTACTATTGAATCGATAAAACCTAACTTAAAAGGTCAATGGGGAGGTCAAGGAACATCGGGATCCCCTTAAATCTGGCGGAAACATGTTCAACACCGTATACATACAACAATATTGTATTCAACCTTTTCTATAAATTAGAAAACCGAGAAACAACTAATTGCCATTTACCCTATTCGTATCACCACCGGATAAGCTTATGTGTATATTTTAATTTTTTTTTTTTTTTTGAATCGACAACAGTGGGGGAACAGGTAATCCCAATACTTCCCCACATGTGTATATTTTCCTGTCCGTGGTTGTAAGTACTACATATACATAGGTGTATGTACTACTTGCCCGGACAGGATATCGCATTACGCGATAAAATGGCCATTAGACGACTTTTGTTCAGTTGTTTTTTGGTTCGTCCGTCAGTACATCGCTGCTGCAGAGCCGCCGAGGGTTTCTAAAGGTAAACACACTGTCGTCGGTAATGCATTTGTTCGGAATCGGTAAATTCGCGTTTGGATACGGCGGCAACGACGTTTTACACGCTCCGAACCCGATTCGCGCGTAGTCGCCACGACCGTCGCGACCGGACGTACCGTGACAACGATGACGACGACGACGCATTTTAATTATAATATCACTATTGTACATTAGGCATGTACGTATTACAGGTACAAGTATGTTGTCTCTATCAAATGGTACGATTGTCGACGTTGAACGGATGACGGCAAAATAGTTGTTTTTTTTTATTTTACATCCGCGAAATCCTATGTGCGGACGAGTGATTTTTTTTCTTCCTTTATTTCCCTTTTCTCGAACCGATACCACCGGACGTTTATTTTTTTTTTTATCACAAGCCAAGAGTTCAAGCGCGTGCGCGCACGCATAGAATCTCCGAGCGGCTAATGACCGCCACTCGAGGCGACAGCAATAATAATAATAGTATCGTCGTCATCGTCGTCTCGACCGGTTACAACGAAAATAACAAAACAATATTACATTATCGCGACGTACATGACATTTTGATAGTCGTGGAACGTCGTAGCATAACACGGACAGACGGACAGAGAACAATATTCGATCATCTGAAATATAAATAATACACATGTGCGGCTCGGATACTACGAATCGATAAACGATTGCGGGCTTATATTTTGAACCGCTTTCATGCAAGTATACTCGTATGAAAAAAAAAAACTATACAATTTCGAGATCGCGTTTCTAACGACGACCGATCGACTTTTCAGAGAAAAACAATGTTTACTGTAGGTTTACGCGTATCGCGTTTCGTCGAATCGCCGACCACGGAAACGCACACCGCGAAACGTACCCCTCCAGCATTACGCAGTGTTCGCTGTTCCTATCTACGTAAAAACATAACGTAGGAAACCTTAGGTATTTAAAGTGATAATGATTTGCACGTGCGACGTACGTTGTAAAGATATCGGAGAAAACAGATAAATCCCAACGACGATCACGTTTTACAAAAATATTAATGTGCAATAGTATTGAAATAGTGAATAGTGGGGTAAAATAATAGTATTAATAATACTGGTGACTAGGCCCAAGGATTGCTGTTTGCGTGGCTTATGAAATGAACTAGTTCGATGTGCACGTGTGATACCGAATACACACAAGTGCTCTGTTGAAAACTCTCGAGACAATTTATTAAAACACGACCCTTTGAGGTGTTCGAGAAAAAAATTCAAAAATATATTTACACAAACGCACAGTGGACGACTTTAATGAGCAACACAACATGTTTGTTCGGCGGGAAGTCGTTTTCGTCCCTTTCTACGAGTTCTGAAAAGTCAATGGCACTTTAATGATTGTTCAAGAACCACGAGACGTGTATTGTTCGCTTAATGGAAAAAATATGTCCTCGCTTTATCATTTTTATACGCACGTGTATAAAAATCATACAGAATTTCAACTTGTTGGAGAATAATGACACCAAGAACGTTTGGAAAAATGCACGGAAGAAAAAAAATAGCAAAAAAAAAAAAATGTGGTCGGGTTTGACCCCATTCTTCCACATGACCATTTTAAGAGCAAAATGTGTATAAAATTAAATAATGTGATCATTGTTCAGGGCCCTCAAATCGATGTAACAAATTCGTGCGTTATGCTTAGATGCATTATCATAACAATATTGCAATATAAATTGTGTTGTACGTTATAAATAGTGCTTGTTGTTCTTTAGTTACCCAATAAAATGTTATAAATTTCAATAATAATTGGAGTACGTAAGAATAATCGATTTAATTCGGCAATCGTTTCGTTATTTTTTTTAAGATACAACTACATTGATACATATATATATATATATATTTATAAATGCGTATGTAGTTATGAGCAGTGCTTAGTTTCGCCAATAACATAAGTTTCCGTACGGTTCAACATAAACTTTTGGTATTTTTTTTTTTTGTATTTTAACAAAATCCTTATAAACTAATTATTAGAATAATTGCATTAGATTTTAATTCGAGTCATCGCTATTATTGTATTTTTAAAATAACAGTAACACAATAACATGTTAAGTTTCACATACACCATTATACGAAACGTATTTCAATGATTTCGTTGGCAAAACGATAAGTCTACGAAACTATTTTATCTATATTATAAATGTGTTCATTCTAGGAATGCAGTTGAACATTTATACGAAAACAACGAGAAACTTCACAAAAAGTAGTTTAGAAAAATATGTATATTATACATGTGAATTATTGAATTTTCTATTACTAACACATTATATTACATTATAATAATTCGTAAAACATTACCTGAAGAAGTGCACGTTTTATTGAAATTTATTTTTTTATTTCCCAATGAAGATCATTGCACACATGTATAAAAAAACAAGGATGTTTTTCGCAAAACAAAATTGATGCGTTGTTTAAATGACAATCATTAATATGGAGAATTCGTATGAATTATCGAAAATTTGTTGCAGTAAAGAGGGAAACCGTGCAGTTAAAAAACCGCGAAATAATATTCAAAATCGTGATTACTGGGAAACACGCGTTGATAATGGCCTTGCGGATTGAAACCGATTAATAAAAAAAATTCGGTCAACTATACCACAGCAACTTATTACTATTACTAGTAGGTACTACTACTTAAACAAGCATGCACTGCAGAGAATCGGGTTTGTCGACCATAATCCGAGACGAAATATTTGAATAATCGTGCCACACATGAAATAAAGCGTATGTGTAAATAATCTCTGAGCCAGAAATTGGTAAATTAGTGAATTGTCTTAACCTAATAACGCGTAGACAGTTAACGAGCTATATTCATACAAGTCAAATGTCAGTGTTTAATTTTTGTAGTGCACGGCAGAAAGCGTTAATGAACGTATTGAACCAAAAGTATCGCGAGAGGCGGGGTGAAAACAATATGGATTGAAAAAAAAAAAACCATCCAAATGGCACGTCCTTCTTGGACATCTATTGAACACGGAAAAATGTTTAAATGAACGATATTCTTATATTGGGGACGGAAACGTAGTAGTTATTACAAATTTCGCAGAGGTTTTCGATAGTATCACGTCGTACCCGTAGTGGGAAATCGGAATGGTCGAAACGAACTTTCCGACCACTGTCGGGATATCGGCGGAGGGTCGTTTCGCCGGACACCACATCGCTGATTACGATTCACCGACCGCGGGGCACGACGAGTCGTACGAATCGACTCGGCGGCGGTGGTCGTCGTGACAATAATAATAACAACAAAGCCGGACCAGAGAGACAATTATAAAATGAACGAAAATAACAACAATACAACAACAGTATCGCGTCCCATTACTGCACCGGTGCGGCCGCGGCGACGAAACTCACGCGAACACAACACTGTCAGCGCTACCTGTCGTCGGTTGTCGGAACTCGCACGCGTGTACCTGTCTCTCGGAGGCGCGCACTCGCAATCGGCCGTTCAGTTCAGTTGTCACACTTGACCTGTGCGCACGTCCGTGGTTTGTTCGCCGCCGTCGTCGTTTTTGTCGTCGTCGTGCAACTGTCGTCCGGTGAATATCAACCGTCGTCGCTTGAGTGGATATTTTTTTTCTTTTTTATTCGTTTCCGTTGCGACTTCTTGAACGGTGTTGAATGCGACGTGCGACATTTTAATATTGTTTTTTTTTTCTTATTGATATAATTTTTTCAACCCCCGCGACCGTTACCATTGACAACTCGGGTAGGTTTTTTTTATACGTCTAAACATAACCGTCTTCGGACACGCTAGCCGTCGAGTCGATGTTATTGTCGTGATGTCTTCGACGTATTCTACCGACACCGTTTAGACGAACAGTGACGCCTAGCGGATTTCCGAGTACGCGTTTCGAAACCTAAGAGTTCCGCGCGCCCGGAAACAAAAAAAAAATAATAAATTAAATTATACTTCAAAATGAGAACATTTGTGCTTTTTGCGATGACGCTTGCATGCGTCGTCGCGTCCATCGTAGGCTCTGCCGTCTTTCAGTCAGGTGCCTACGATAACGTAGTCGTAGCCATCAAGGATTCCGTTTCGGCGGAAAACTGCAAAACCATCATTAATAACGTAGAGGTAAGTCCAAAGATTCGCTATATTATAATTTATATATATTATGTGTGCAACTGATTTTCAATAAATTAATGTTTAACACGCGTGCTGCAGTAGTATTTTTATATTACTTTTAATGATCACAATCGAAAATATTGTTTAGTTTTCACTAAAAAAAAAGTCTGTTCTACCAAATGTTTTCTTTTAAACTGATTATTTCAAAGTTTATCTGTAAATCAATATAATATTTACAGATATCTTCGTAAATACAGCAAAACGGAAAGGCAGCTACCCAGGATCCCGCGCCTTTCATGGAATTTAATAATATTTAAGCCTATAATTTTTTTTTTAAAATTTAATAAAATGCTTTCTGTCATATGAAATCATGTATGGTGTTATAATTTTTAAC
Source organism: Sipha maydis (assembly GCA_034509805.1). NCBI lineage: Eukaryota > Metazoa > Arthropoda > Insecta > Hemiptera > Aphididae > Sipha > Sipha maydis. Next base: position 62,156 of record JASXSY010000169.1, read on the forward strand.
TTCAATATTATGTTCAGTAGATACCTAAATTGTTATGTAAATAGTATAATTATAATAAATTAATAAACAATAATATATTGTATTGCTAACGGTTCCATGATAAAATTGATAAAATATAGATAATAATAATAATAAATCTAATATAATTGATAATACAATTTTATAATAAGGAAAAATGTTTTTATGTAAAATAGAAAATTATGTCCTTCGTGTACTAGGGCGTCAAAGAATAATTTTTTTGACTTCACAAAAAAATTTTAAGACCCCTTTGAAAAAATCTAGTCTGGATCCGCTGGCGCTGCATAAATATAACTTAATAATAATTTACCTATATCTATACTTGCAGTATGGTTTTTTCTTTAAAGACTGGCAAGAGAAATAGGTTTTCTTAATTTTTTTTTTCGTTTTCCTCATAAACGGTGAAAATCTATCGTGTGCGCGCACTAACCGTCCTATATATATATATAAATAAATAAATAAAAAGAATATTTTAAAATAGGTACAATAAAAAATCGAGGAGTGCAGTAGTCTCGCGTAATAACAGTTTTATCGCCTGTCCGTGACTCTGGTCGGCATACGTGCAATTATTACTATTATTATTGTTGCAGTGTTTATTCTTTTATCTTCTTTTAACTGCAGTGGTGATTCCGTCGAGTAATTTATCGAATAATTTTACCATAGACCCCCGGGTAATTTTTTTTACGCTTAGTTTTATTGTCTATTGTATTGAAACGTGCATGTGTATATACGCGAGGTGTACCGTGTGCATTACATTAATTTATATATATATATATATATATATATATATATATATACATATATATACATATAATCTTTTGTGCATGCGTGTATGTGAATGTGTGCATGATATATTTGTATGTATATATGATGGGGTAGATTTACCTTCGACAACGACACGCGATTATAATATCAATAAGACCCTTTGATGAGAATAATAATGCATAGTATAACATCATGAAGGTCACCCCACAGTGAATTATAATATTTATTCCGCGAGTCTCTTATTTATAATTTTAATTTTAATCTTCAAATTTTCTTTACGGAATTTTTTGTCTGGCTATATAACCAACCACAATGTTATAATTTTTGTTCACACCGATTTACCCTCTCTGGCGGCTGTGTCTGCGTTCATTCCGTTTTGGTCTGATTTCGATATTAAACGCCGCCACAGCTTTCCCGGTAAAATAAAAAATATTATAAATTATTCGCGTTGTTTGCGCGGCAATCGAACCGCATACTTGAAATTGCACCGTCTTCGTGACTCATAGTCATCATATTTTTATAAACATATATCTACATAAACGATAATAATAATATTAATTGGTGATGGCGTGTAAACTTTTTTTGGTTTTATTTTTTAATGTTGAAATTGTATATCATAATTTGCTAGTATCGTTTTTACGGTGTCCACTCCGCACAACGACCAGCATATCATAGAAATTTCAATAGTAATGAAAATCGAACTGACTGAAAACTGCATTTTCATTAAGAATTTTCGCTTTCACTATTTCACAGCCGAAATGCACGTCGAATTTTAGCAAATATCGTTTGTCGGTCGGACAAGCCGCAAGCCTCCACTGCTACCACCCCTGCTATAGCGTAGGTATTGCAATCGATTATTGTCACTCACACACACACATATACACAAATGCACTCACCAAATATTATAACTTTATATTTTCCCGTCTGAAATCAATCATTTAGTTGACCTGATGGTTTGAAACGAAACTCAAACCATTTAAAATTTTTATATACATAAAATTCTTGCTGAAATATAGCACTTTTTTTTTTTTTTTTTATAAATGTTTAAGTAGGTATTTTTATTGTTAGTATAGGTAATATAAAATATTTTTTAACATTGATAAGTATACTATCATTTTTATTTGAATAATGTCGACTTGTCATCAGGTAGGTAATACATACGGGTCGTCGATCAAAACTGGTTGAAAGTATCATATTATTAAAAATAATTATAGCCCAAAATCAGCCGAAACGTAGTCCATAGAATATGTTCATCGTAGTCGTGTGCGATTAGCAAGAGATTCCGTTTACTTTTCAACAACCGCACTCATATAATGATCCGATAAAAATTATTGGTCATTTTTTATTTTTACAAGTTTGTATTATTAACTTTGACTAAGCTGGAGAGTTACAACTCTGGGATAAGTATAACATAAAATAAAGTTTTCTAATATTTTTAATTTATGCGCAGGTAGAAAATTAAATAAAATTTATACGATAAATGAAATTTAATTTTAGAATTGTTAAAATTGGTTATTATTAAGTATTCTATGATAAATTAATTAAAACGCCTAAACCCTTTGGTTGTTTGATGTATGAACGCACGTGGATGTCACCAATAACACGAAAATAAACGTCTTAAAAATCCCGAAAGAACTAATCGGATAACTGTAATTATTTATAATACTATCCGTAAAAAGTGAAAAAAAAATTAACTCTTATTACGTCGCGATATAAAGATTATTTATTGAACTTGATCTCGAGACCATTAAATAACGCGCTTATAAAATAATCATGGTTATAATTGGTTCGATCAAAAACTACATGTATATAATATGAAATTTATATATAAAATAAACGCGCGCGCGTGTGTGTGTGTATGGCGTAGTATATAATCACTATAAAAATCGTCGAAAACCGGTTAACCGGTTTCCAATACGATGATACCATTGAGGTTACCGGACGGGTAATGTAACGGATTTACCAAAGTCTTCACCACCATACAAAACGAAGATAAATACGCGTTTACGAGTAAATATTTTCGAAATGTTAATGTGGAGTTTTATTGAAATATTAAAATAATTAAAATAATTAAAATTATTTATATAATATTAAAATAATTAAAATTATTGAAATATTATATTAAACTACATTTGGGGTTGTTGTAATCGTTTTCAAAGTTTTCATAACTGAAATACACTAAAGTGGCTTAGAATAAGCTGAGGGAGATGTTTACATTTTTATACTTTGCTTATAATATGGCAGTATTTGGTTACAAAATATTTTTGATGGCTTGTTGTTCATTAATTAATGACAAGAAAAAAAAATCTATATATATATATATATATTAATTTATTTATTAGAATTCAATTTTATGGTTCGTGTTTATATTTTATTATCAACATAAAATGATAAGAAATGACATTTAGATTTATTAGATCTAAGCGTCCAGTGATCCAATTTAAATGGGATAAAAATACTTGTTGCATATCAGGAAAAAAAATTGTATTGTAATACATTGTATTATAATAAATAATAAATAATAAATTGTATGATGTATTTTAGTATAAGTGGTCATCGATGTTATAGACTCGTTGAAGTCGTGAAAAGTGGTAATAAAAAGCGAGAAAATATCTCATTATACCGTTGATATAATATTATCTCGATAAGCGGGGCAACGGGGACGAATCGAGAGACCGAAGTCGTGACGATGTTCGGATCCGTCGTAGTCGTGTATTCATGTACATGGATAGAAAGATATCAAAGAAGAATCCATATGCATCATCTCATCGTATTAAAATTTTATAAATTATAAGGTACACGACCACTATAGTTTCATGCGAGTCGTGCGGGATGCGCTTGTAAGAAGACTTCTCGTTGTCACTGCGACTAACACCGGTAGCAGCCGGTCAACTCGGGTTCCGCCCCGCACCGCACTAATTGTTGTTGCGCGCCAGACACCTCATTCGCCTCCATGTTCTCCATCGAAGTCTATTCGTTGAAAAGACGACCGCGCACGAAAAACCGGTCGGCTGGCCGGCCGGCGCGTCGATAATCGCCGTCCGTGGAATCCATCGGACGAACGCCGCCGAACGATTTTCTCGACCATAGGACTAATGGTTATTATATTATTATTATTATGATTTTATCCTTGTCTATTCCTTTATATCGCTGATGGGTAATATTCATTCCAATAAACCGGAATTGAGAAAAAATTAAGTAAGCTCGACCAAAAATATTAAGATTACTGTATAAGTCTGCTGAGCAAAGAAATTTTATTCTTCACCATATCTTCTCACTTGTTCTCTACGATTTAAACAATTGGGTAATTGAATGGACAATGTAACAAAATTACCAAATTCTCCATTTTCGTGCAAGACAAAGGTAGATATGAGTTTATGAGTAGACATTTTTGAAATTTCAACGCACGAGCTTTATTATATTATTATTATTTAAACATTATCTTTCTTAGTTGAATACGATTTTGAATGACACGTATTTGCAGTTTGTTGTAATCGTTTTATACTTATTCTTCGTTGCAGTATACTTCATATTCAATCACCACGACGTATGAAAATATTGCGTTTTTCTATTCATGTCTGGTGTGTACAGCTAATAAACAATAACTGTAGTATAATTAACTACCGATGTAATGTACTCGTTGTAGGTGTGAAAGTTGTACTCTTCACTATATCTTCTTATTTAGTTATATTTATTTCTATAGCCGGTAAAACGCCGAAGGCCGTCCATCGTCTCGTTTCCACATGATTTGTTGCCGAGCGGATACATTGGTGCGAATGCTCGACGAAGATGACACAATCTTACTTTTTGCTTTACAATTAAATGTAACTTGCCCGGGTACTTCTATGTATATTGTATTTGTACATAAAAACTTCTAATAAGAGTACTTTTCACTCGGTTGGTCGACCGTTCGTCACGACTACGCGAACACAACCCGGTCGCGTGTGACCTTGAGCATAACCCATATAATATATTTCATATATATAGACGTCGTTCGTAAGATGGTAGGTTAGAAAAGCCTTTTCCTCTTCGTTTATTTTATAAACTACCTAAGAGTAATTTAGAAATACATATTGTTGTTTTATATAGCTTGTAGGTGGCTGCTGCTAAACAACACAACTATTCTGTTTCATGTAGCCTATATACTGTGTAATATAAGCATGCCGTCTTTTGATTCCGTCGCATTAATCCACTCTACTGGCGGGCGCCGCACACGCGTCGATTAAAACTACGATACATATTATACAAGAAATGACGTACAGGAGAAAAGAGACGTCCGGGGATTTCTGGTTATTTATTATTAATCAAACTGCGTCCCCTTCTTTTTTACTCAATAGCCGACCGTTTCATTCGTTTTAAACGCTTGCACGCGAGTCTGACAGATTTCTTTCGAGTACGAAACGCACACGAACAATGACGATAATAATAATAATAATAATAATAATAATAACGGTTATAGTTAATATGAGGAGGTTATATATTTTCAAATATCGCCAGCGCGGGCGCCCATCGTTTTTCGTAAACGAAATGATAAATGATCACGACGTCATGTATAGATCTGCACTTGTATAATACTCGACTATATGCACATGCGCGCTTATACACAAACACATATACACATATACACATACACTAAATACGAACTTACCGCAGTTAATTACATCAAAGGAGTTGTGCATGTGTCATGTACACTGCACATTTTAAGTATTCTATAGTACCGTTTTGTTTTGTTGTTTTTTTTTTATCATTCAACGAGGAGAGCAGAGTCGTTTATCGATCCGGTTAACTATGTGTATGGTATAACGATTTATGTATACATATATATAATATATTTTATAGTATACATTTATGTGCGTTTGTGGAGCTTAACAATTAGGTACATTTCTATAATATAGTTGTACTGCCGGTCAGGTTCGCGGAAAATTGTAGTCGGTCGCCGGCGCCACACGTCGCATGAAGACGCGCATTCTTCGTCCGCGTGACGCTGTCGTCATCTCACGCTACGCAAGCTGAATAACTTATGTGTGGCATAAGGTGTTTGTAGGATTCAGTATTTTTACGAATGATCTGTGTAGATACTTGTATATAAACGACGAGTAGAGTTTCAACTGCGATTTTTGCACGATCCAGATGATATTTATATACGTGTTAAGATTACTGCGCAAAGTTTCGGAACAGATTCTTTAAGGGGGTCGAACCAATAGTTAAATAATAACAGAGTATATTTATGCCGGCGCCGTCATAATAAGTATCTAAAATATACTCGTCGTTGACGCGCATACATTAACGAAAGTTTATAATACATATGCGTGTATAATATATGCGTTTTAATATGTTGGGTAAGAATAAATAAAATAAAATTTCCAAACAAGAGCCACAGCTGATATAATTTTTCGTTTTATACACGCTTAATTATGCAGTATATACACAGCAACAGTGTTTTATAAAATCACTGGACCACGCAGAATATTGCATGGAGAGAAAAAACAATAATAACACTCCGTCTTTGTATAAAAACAGTTTCAGGACGTCCGCTGATAGAAAAAAAAATTGAATATTAAAAGCGGTAACAATGTGTATATTTAAACCATATTAACCAAATATATTAGAATAATTACGTAACTTGTGGTGAAAATAGTATATTTAAATTGTAGTTTAGCAGAGTGCAACAATTAACGACATTGATTATCTATACATATTAAGTCCACTAATTTATTCAGTAGTTGGTGCTTAACGGCTATATTTATTAGTGTCTTTATGGATGAAAAAAAAACCAAAAGTTTTTTTTGCAGGACTACGTCGTGTTGCGGTAATTTTATATGTATATGTATTTATTATATGCATTCGCGTAACAGAGAGTTTATGCCCGTCAACGGATAACGTTTCAAAACGGAAGAAAGGCATATTGGCCCGGTTCCTATATAGACTGCATATTGAGGTATATACGTTTATAAACTATATAGAGTCTGTGTAACACAATATATGCGTTGACGGTCGGTTTAATCATTTAACTAGCTCGTGTCTTGCGGTACCTTCTGGCTTTGCTCTCTCTCTCTCTCTCTCTCTCTCTCACTCTCTTTATCTCTATCTCACTTTATCAACCTGAAGTTGTGTCCGCTCGGTTCATTCGTTCTTTCGATACTCCATTAAACTCATTTACAGCCGATTACACTGACTGTAAATAAGTATACATGCACACTGTATATAATATATACACGTTACACAATGAGGCTTCTTCGGTGCTGCACGCATCATTTTTGTATGTATATAATAATGTCCAGTACGTTTGCAGGACTTTCACTTCATGGGATGTCGGTATTAACGGAAATCATACGTGTATTATTTTTGTCTTGTTTCACTCGTAATTTTTACCCCGAAACCGCCACAGCCGTTTGCGGAAGTTCGGCTGTGTGACGGACACATGGTGCGACAAATGAAGGTACGCGCGTGCACCCCAGCACCTTTTTTTTTTACGTAGTATACGCAAAGGAAACCCCAGATACAAAAACCACAAATTGTGGCTATATCGATTTTCGAGGTAATTTATTTATATTACATCATAATATATATAATGGAAATATTAGTCAAAGCGTCGGTTTTAATATCCATCGTCGAGACATAGGCGGCGGCCACATGTTGTATGTTTCTTCTTTCCTCGTGGAAAAGGATTACGTTTGAAACAAGAATTAAAACACTTCTCGCTGTCTCCGTCGTATACTACCGAAACGAATTTTACGCCGTTCCTTCAGTCCATTGTGTTGCCGCCGTAAAGTATTTGACGATTAATAATTATTATTGCAGCAGCACCGTCGTCGTGTAATCACTGCGGCAGTGGTTTATAACGAAATCAACCGACCGTGTACCTACGATTGACGTTTTTTACCTAGTCTTATTATCCATCGGACAAGTCGTCGCCGCCGTTGTTATTAAGTTATATTATAATAAGACCTCGTGGTTTTTAGTCAACCCACCTAGACAAAACATAATGATATATAATATATTAGAGTATACCTGATGGTAGATGAATTATAAAATAATATTACAACGTTTCGCCGCTTGAAAATTTAACGGTTTTTAATCGTACCGATGTGAAATGGATGCGAAGTGGGAGCACAACAGTTCTGAAATTGCTACTCATAAATAGCATTTATAAAAAGAATCAAAGAAAATGTTTATGCTCGTACGTAATTTGTATATATTATGTATAAAAAATGTTCCTATGTAATATTTATACATACGAGTATATACGATTTTCCGAGTGTACGTGCTCACCACAGAACATGTACGTTTGCACTTATATGGGAGACGAAATAGCAAACAAAGTCTGTTTAAAAAAAATACCGTCGACCGGTCGTGCACAGAATTACTCTTATTTTTTATCCATTTGAGAAGGAATACTGAGAGAAAGAAACAGATAATCGTCGTCGACTTTATATCATTATTTTTTACAGATATACTCGGCACAGTCTTACTCGATGACGTTCGTCGAGGCGGCGTCGTGCATCCACGTTTCGGTCGTGACCAACGCCGTTGCCGCCGCATAATTTATCCTACGGGGCTAATCGACGACCGATTGTGTGATGTTTGACCGTTTTTCTACTATTTTCGCCCCCCTCTATTTCCAATCGGTTTTTATATTTTTTTTTTTCATTTGCTTCCATCTCTTATTCAGTTCACCTACCAATTGAGATTACCTATATAACCAGTATGTGTGTGTAATCGTATACACTAAGAACTCATAAATCCCCATGCAAATATAACGTAATGTATATATATATATATAAGTATTGTATGTATTTTGTATAGCAACACAGAGTGTCGTGGGTGGAATTCGTTTTAAATATTATATCCTTAGTCTCTTTGGTGGAATAGCCATATATCGGTATAAGCGCGCGTGCATGCATATACATATTATATATATATATAGTGTATAATGTGTGTGGTGTGGCATACGATCGAGTTAAGATTTTTTTCTGACTGAATATTTTATAATATATTATATTATAATACAAGCTGAACCGGTCGCGAGCTATATAATGTATTTCGCGCGAGTATGCTGTTCCTGTAGTCATAAACGTGTGCTAATCTCGGAAAAAAATAGGATCGACATAAAAATAAAAAACCGCTACAAATATTGTTGCCCGCACACAACTGTTACAATATATGCGTATACTTATTATGTGTCTACTCACGCGTCCAGTGGACATTAATTTATTTTGTGGAAATCGTGAAAACGTTGCAGTCTATGTATTTTATATTTAATATATATGTTATATACTATACGCGTGCAGCAGTATCAAAATTCTTGTAAGGTAAATTATTAATAACAATTCATGTGGCTGCAAATGTAAGATAATAATAATTGTATACGTACGAGTTCTATATATAATATATATAACTATACTTCATATTATGTAACTGACGCTTTTTATCCACTAGAATTTATAAACTTGTTGCATTCTTCACCTGAATAAGTACTATTATATTATAATAGTATAATTTTGTGACTTATTGTATATGGGTAGTTTTCTTTACATATAAATTACGAAGTTCAACTGTCCACCTATTTCACACGTTTATTTTTTGTTTATCTGAATCAAAACGTAAATCAGAATAGGTATAGACGATTGGTATACGAGTATGTATGATTTATATTAATTGCACATTGAACTAGCAAAATTATTCAAAAGAGTCTCCAACTAATATAATTGCAAAATGTTGTGACAATTACGATGAATGCACTAAACGCACTAAAAATATACAAGAGATATATTAATAATAATGAAAAATAAAAATGAACTAGCAGTTCGTTAAATTTAAATATTAAATACAAAAATTTCACTGAAACCTTTGTAATCACCATCGTTTAATATTTATCATTATCATTGAAATGACCTCAAGTTTTTTTGTAAATGTTTGAGAATAAATCATTAAAAATCAAGATCAGTTTAGATGGAACTATTTTAAAATACGCCTCATTTGATGTTTAATTGGTATATTGTAGATTATTGTTCAGCTATATATTAGATATATGTAAATATTAACTAGGACATAATTATTAACAGTTTTCTAATTATATTTCTTCATATTCATAGTACTACACAGAGTATATTTTTATACTTAGATCTCTGACTATAAATAGAAAATTAATACAGTAAACTGAATAGTGTGAACTATAAGTAGTTTTAACACCGATTCATTTTTAGTACCATACCTATATAAACTTATACAAATATATATTACATTAAACAAATTCACATTAGATGCAACTGTATAATCCACTACGATTGTCATAAATTATTTGAATAGATATGTTACTGCAATACTACTTTGCTGAACCTATACCTAAACTTTTTAATAACTAAAATTAATCTTAGTCTGGCGTGTAGTAGTCGTTGTTAATATTAAATTTATATCTGTACCGTTGAAAATATAGTTGATTTTGTTGTTCGATTAATAATTTATTATCACTTTATCAAAAACTTAGTAATTTTCTCGTCTTTTCCTGTGAGTATTATAAAAGTACAAACGCCTATAGAGAGACGGATTTATGGTGTTAGAGTTTGAACACCTTCACACCACAGTATATTTTTTAAATATTCAGACTTGGTCTAATAATTGCGACTCTTATTTCAACCTGAATAATTTCCGGTGCTTAACAATTTGAGCTTGGAGTAATTTTAATTAAAGTAACCGTCCGTATTTATAACTTCAAATCTTGTAGTCCGTTAACCTAATAGATATATTTGCTGGTCTACTGATTTCTGTAGTACTCCGAAATCAGGTGCGCAAAACAACATAATAAACATTAATGAGTTTTTCCCCTATACAAATTATCATAATCATCACCAGTGCTATCATTACTATCTCTACCATTGTCGTCGATGAACAAATATAAATATATTATAATATTATAATCATCAACATTTTCACGTGCCGCCGTAGAGTTGTAGATATGTATGCGTTTAGTAGTAATACATTTAAATCGCCGAATTATCATTTTTAGTATGTTTATAGCATTAATATTATATAAAAGGAGATGAACCAAAGTAAGCTATTGATAATTGCAATACAAATTGATTAAGCCATTTTTTCGTGGTTTCAAAATCATCTCATTCACCTTCAATTTGAGAAATTACCCGCGTATACAACAGTAGTTATTTATATTTACTCTATGGTCACATGATTTTGGAAAGTCAAACGTATCTTGCGCGAGTAAAGAAAATACTCTAACGCGCACACACGTATACACAAGCAGCACGCACGCTCGTAATAGTTTATACACGTGTAGTGTGAATATCGATGAAAATCGATTGCGGTGTACAAAAAACAAAAACAAAAAACCGCAAGACGGTCGAGATTGAGAGAGACATGGTGGTAAATCCCATTTTCGACGTTTATCATATCCTACGCGGGTATACACATATTATATACGTAATGTCGACGTTCCCTGTATTTTATTTTTTTTGTTTCCACGGCCCAACAGGTAAGAGGCGTGTCGGCCGTTAATGGATCAGGTTTTCGAGAAAGACAGAGAACGCGACGTGCAACTACGAGGATATATATATATATATATGTATAAACAATACTAATAATAATAATAACTGGTACTTATGGTATAGAGTGCATTATGAGATATTTTCCTGGACGACATATTATATATCTTATATATATATATATATATATATATATCTTATATATATATATATATATATATATAAACAATATATTATATATATTGTACGCACACATCGTACACACGGGCGACCGTAATAAGTATTTCCATTATCCTATGTGATGGAACACCTATCATCCCCACTGCAGTATATTTCGTCCGTATGGATTAACTTTTTTTTGTTCTCTTGTTTTTAATGCATACATTTTCGGTTCGGTGGATAAATTGTTAGATAGCTGGATTTGGAACTGCAAAGTGAAACTATGATTACAATATGCAGTTTTGCGTCAGGGATTTTTCATGTGTGATTATTACGATTTCTCTCTTTTTTAAATTCTTACGATAAACGCAAATAAAATTTGGTCAACTATTCCGAAATCGATCGTTTTTCATGATGACCGATCAGTGTTAACGCGTTTCGAAATTAGTCCTACTCTATACCTACATTCCGAAAAACGTCAGTCTACAATCTACTGCAGCTCCTCGCATGTACCTACGCGCAGTACCTAAACACTAATTAGTTACCGCCTTCTACAATACCGAAAGCGTCTCGCACGAATATTTTTGATTGAACGTTCTTGTCACACACACAAGCGTATAGTTCACAGTCAAGCAGTATTATTACGTCGGCGTTGTTTTTTTATTTTCGTTTTTTTTACCTCTAATTTGCTAATGTCGGCGTGCGGCTTTCGAAGAGTAATAATATTCGTTGTCTTGGTCATTCAAAGTGCAACTCATCCGACGTACTTTGTGTCTCGGCAGCTCCTCGCTCGTCATCAGGACACTAATTAGACAAAACAGACTCCAAGTCGAAGTATCGTGCCGCTATCTTACTTGATATATTACATATTGTTACATCCACGTAAATAAAAACATTTATACGTACACTTAACCGATACCGCCAGGTCTGCGATGTATCCTCGTCGAAAAATTCTAATTCCCATATTCTTAAAAACCAAAATATATAATATAAAATATGGGATACAATAAAATAATGTAATATAGTAACAAATATAGACAGTACAGTAATGTTGCTCGTAGTAGTGAGGTAGCTTCAAGAGTATATCATAGAATACTTATTATAATAAGACGTCAATGGTGCATCGATTGTGTCTACTTTTTCTCCGTGAATTAAATCGTTATATGGTAGGCGAAAAGAAAGGAAGTAAAAAATCTTCTTCCATACACGAGTTGCTCAGCAACAGTAGCACATAATAATAATAATAATATACAACCCGTGTCCGATCGATAGTCTACGGATTTCCCGAGAGCAGATTGAATAAAAGTAATAATAAAAAAAATCGTCCTAGTCATTTTGTGGACACGGTGCACGTTTTTTTAATTTTTTTAATGTAAATCAGACAGGCGGTGGCAGAGGTGTCAATCCATGTCTAATCGTAGCGCGTGCAGTTTTGTCGCTACCGTCGCGTATATTTGGAACCGCGCGTGGGGCTACGTGTCTTATGATTGGGAATGTAGTGTTTTCTATTTGTATAAAAGTTATTATAATGTTATTACACATGAACGGCGAATGTGTGCGAAGCTGGATGACGTCGTTGTCCGAGAGTTAATTTGAATTTATTTTTGCGCCTTAAAATGAAAATAAAAAAAATCGTCGTTAGAAACATAATTTTCTTGTTCGTATACTATTACTACATTTTAGCGTTACATAAAAATACATTTACATATAATTAATCGACTCCCTCGGCGGTAATTCGTCGACGCGGGGTAACAGTAGCGGCACCACCGTTTTACGTATCACTGAAAATATGTCAATGGTATTTTCTCGGTATGAAAAAAAAACTGGTCGCACAATATAAATGGAAACGACATCATTCGATTTCCAATACGACGCCGCCGTTATGCCGTGTGTATTGTATAATCGGCGCGCCGAGCATGTAATGCAAGTCGTGGACGATGCGCGAGAATTCCTACTCTGCCGCCGCCGATGATCCGTGAGAGTGTATGAGAGAGAGAAAGAAAGAGAGGGATAAAAAGTGAGTGAGTGAGTGAGTGTGTCAGAGAAGATAGACCCCGTGAGAAAAACATTCGGAGACTTCGGTCTTTGCAGAAAGTTTCGTCTTCTTATTCTCTTCTTTGTATTTCAGTCATTCCGAAATGAAAAAATCACAACAAATTTCCTCCAACAATATCGCGATATATTCACTTTTAAATATTACTTACGAATAAATTATTTTATTTATCTGCCTCACATACATTGAGTTTGAAAAAGTATATAATAGTCGTGTCGGGGTAGTGTCGAAATCCGATTTGATTTTTCAGTACCCGATACGTGTCACGCGTGCCGATTACCTTATAACATGTAGATTTTGTTATTTAAATCGTCGTCGATTATGACGTGTAGATATATATATATATATATATATATATATATATATATATATATATATATATATATATATATATATTATATAGCTGTGCACATATATACATGTTTAATATACATATACAAAATAATATAATAACACGGTGGTATAATATATACTTTCTCCGTGGCCAATAATTATATCACATAACGTTGTATGCCCGCACATATATTGAAAATTGCAGTTTTTTCCGTGATAGGTTTCACTATTACTATTTTCGTCGTTATTATTATACATAATATGTATTGAAGTAAAACGCTGCAGAAAGTATATATATATGAGTCGTTGATGACGAGGTACCTTAAAATAAACGGCAGTGGAGCCGGTGATTTCAATAGTCGTGTCGATCGTAACCGATTCGTTTAGTTTTTTTATTCTTCCCGACTGATGCGCGCGCTCTACATTCACATACCCATTGTCATCGTGTATACAAATTCCTATCTCATGCAGTGATTATACTCACACAGAACAAACTTTTCTTATCGTGTGATGGATTTTTGAAAAAAGTTGTTGATATAAACAATGTTCTTTGAAGTTGACCTAAGTCGTATTAACTTTAATTATTTCAGATGTTCTAACGTTTAGTACGCGTAATTCGATTAATATCAGAAATCGAACTATCTGTCGGTGTGTTTCGCTTCCGTTTTCTCGTTGAGTAAATCTGTTACGAATTACTATCATCTCGTTACGCGCGCGCTCGCTCTCGTGATGTCTCGGCATCAATCACACATAGGCCGCCGCCGTAACTGCCCGTGTGTTACATTATTTCACATTTCCACGTGTAATATCGATGTATATATATATATATATTCGTGCAGCGGTAAACGTGCATAGTAGTAGTTATTGGTCGTCATTAAAAAGGCGCTATTATAATGATTATTATAACCGGTCGGGCGCGAACGTGAAAAATCACAGCTTGCTAAATCTTCGCAGATTTACCTCACGTTTTCACCGCGTATTCTGGTTAAGTTATTCCTTATCGCGTCTCACGCATAAAAATTGATTCGGGATGACGAAACTTCTCGGTTGTAAAATATAACTTGTTAGCAGAGTAGAAATATTCTGTGTTCAGCTGCTGTTTTAATTATATTTTTATTTTAAAAACTACCATAATCGCATCAACAGCTAACTGACGATAACGTCTGTTTCCAGAGTATTTATATTTATGCACTTTTATCGCGCGCCATTGCGTTTTAGAAATTTTCCGTTGCTGCAGCGTTGTCTGTATTAAAACAACGAGGAAGTGATTTTTCCGCGGTCATGAGTAGACAATTATTATATCGAAAATGAAAATCGATAAGCGGAGCAATCGCCGAGACTCGATTCGACCGAGTGGACACAAATCACAATCGGACTGTGGGTCGTAATTGTTTCTCGTTTGGTTGGTCATACTATTTATACGCATTACATATTGTATTAATAATATATATATATATATATATATACATATTGTACACATGCGCACGAGCTGACGGTAATAATATTTGCATAATACTTGTCGATTTTCGTATAACGGTCGAGGCGTTCGTACACGCTTGTTTTAATTTTTTTACTTTTGGACATTCCAACCGAAACTAATGGGCTTTTTCGTTTACGAGTGACTGCAGCGTGTTCGTCTTCGTTATTATTTTTCTTATTTTTATCTTTCGGTTTTGGTGCCGAAGAAACCACTGACGGACGGACGAATTAGCTGCTGGGTGATTTATAACGTGTTCGAAATCACGACCGGTTCGACTGGCAATCAATTCTCGCCCAGGGCGCGCATGCTCGCAGCAAACGCGCTTGTGATAAATACGTTGTACCGCCACATTGTATACCCTCTTCTCCTTCGGAACCCGTGTATATTTATAAGTTATATATATGTATATATTACAGCCGTTGATTTATTTTTATTTTATTATTACACGTTTTATCAGTGTCGTCGTTTTCACGCGATGCGTCTGATTGTTTTGCCGTCCACCGAGGGGTAGTTCGAGGTTGTTATCCAATGATGATGAAGCCCTATATAGTAGTGTTACGGCGGCGCACACGTAAGGTTTGACGTGACACCGGCCGAAAATATTATACAGTATATTCAGCTATATAGGTACATTCAGGGGTCGGCAAGTAATTTCTATCAGAGTCTCGAAGATTAAAATAATAAAATGTATAAACAAGGTCCGGAGGAAAATTATTTATTTATTGTTTTCTTTAATATAGACTGTATTTTATTAAATATTATTAAGAAATTTCAATATAAATTATGAGACAACTATAATCCACAGTTAAAATTGAATTTTTCTTCTATATTAATAATTTAATATTATTTTTTAAGTAAAACCAATTTATTGAAAATGTAAGATATATTAATGGTTCAGTTATCTCGATCCGAATTTGGGCCGTGGTACATACGTCGTCGACTGTTGCTAATACACACATATATCCCTTAATTAATGACCTGTAGAGTTATGGTAGAGTGGTCTAAGCCGTTGATGGTTTTTAAACAATTTTTCGTTTTGTGTTCACAGGCGGCGTTTACCAGTGGATCGAAATCTCTGCATGAAGCGCTCGGTGGCAAGGCTTATTTCCGGTCGGTGACTGTGATGTTGCCGCTCAACTGGCCGGACCACTGTGTCGGTCACCTACGCGTCATCACCAGCAGCCAAGGAGAGATGCCGGACGTACACATTGGACTTCCGCATCCCGTCCATGGGGACGCGCTATGGACGCAACAGTCACAAGGCTGCGGTCGTCCTGGTGATGCTATTTTCGCTAGTTACCGGCTGTTCCAAGAACCACGGGACTTGAGCAAAGAGCTGACCAAACAGTGGTCTAAGTACCGGTACGGAGTTTTCGACGAAGTCGGCTATGTCGGCGACGCGGTCTACCCATCGTGTTACGCGTCCGAAACGTCTCACAGCGACGTCAACGGATGTTCTGACAAACCCATTTCCCAGACCAGGTACGTGATGTTCCGATATTAGTTGCACGTTGTTGCAGACTTTATGTAGTATAGTGTATTAATCATTAACGATAATGTTGACCACCTATTGCCCAAATCTAATATACAATTTTTTCTTTTAGAACATGCGATTCCGTAAACACGACCAGTCTGGTCCACCCAGAAGCCAAAACGTCACTCAT
Organism: Sipha maydis; assembly: GCA_034509805.1. Taxonomy (NCBI): domain Eukaryota; kingdom Metazoa; phylum Arthropoda; class Insecta; order Hemiptera; family Aphididae; genus Sipha; species Sipha maydis. The sequence continues at coordinate 79,124 of JASXSY010000169.1, forward strand.
GTTCTCCACGGCCCCTCAAGTGACAAAGTTCTGCGATGCTTCTAGTCATGACCGTTATGCGCCAACTAAACAAAACGCGCTCTGCGGACGTCGAAGTATCATGGAAGTCATAAATGTTCACCCGGATTTCACCAAAGGGTAAGAATTTTGCGTGAAATCGTGTTACGATCTACGAACAATTTATTGACGTCTGGTTTTTTTTATCGTATCTTTCAGAGTTAACCTGTCGGGAAATCAAAACCTGACACCTACGTTCATTTTCAAAAAAGAAATGCTTACCAGATACGTTGTGGTCATCGAGGACACGAAAGACATGATGGAAAGGGTATGCCTCGCAGCACCACATTGGGTTTAAATGTTCAAATACTAATTTTTGTTTCTTAATCACATTACATAGGAGTCTTGGAGTTTCTTGCGGTTGGCTATTCGTAAATGGGCAGTGCATGATTTGCCTACCAACACGGAGGTTGGATTAGTTTCGACTAATGACTCTTCGGCCAATCGTTTGCACGATTTAAGCAGGCTGCATACGTCGGATGCCAGAGATCAAGTGGCTTCGAATATCCCTTATTCTACGGGCGATTCAAGACTGCCAGCGTGTTTGGCTTGCGCGCTCAAAGAAGCTATACAGGTAAATAAATCGTACTTTCTAGGCAGTAACTATACAATTGTGCATTCATAGAAAATGAACACGAAACTTATATTTGCTGTCTATTTTTTTTTTATATTTATACAGATGTTGGAAACTCGTGCTAGTCTTCTTGGTCCAGCCAGTTCGGTTATTGTAGTGATTGCTCCGGGAACGTCGGCGTACACGCCAGATTTGGTCAAACAAGTGGGCGAAGCTAAAGGAAAAAACATACGCATAGCGACCATCACCTATCCAATGTTAAAAAGAAGCAAATCTCTAGACTGGATGGCCGACAAGACTGGTGGCATATCATTTACAGTCACCGAAAACCGGTACAACATGGCTCTTTCTTACCTATCCACTTATTTCAAATTGACCAACGTCATGCGCAACATAATGGAAACGTATTACCAAGGAAACAAAGGCGATTTGCCTATAGAGATTCATAGGCGTGAATTGACCGACGATGGACGGACAGTAGTAACCGGCAGTTTTGTCTTAGAAGACAACATGGGTGAACCGGCAAAGTTCACGGTTTACACGCACAACACTGAAAATCCGCTAATTAAAGCCATCACCTTGACCAGCCCATCACAGCGAGTCTACTCTACTCGATCTGATTCGTTATTATCACTCAAAATGCTCAGCGTACCAGCAGTTATAAACGAGGTAAATATTGTCATCGACTTCGTAATTTTTTTTGAATCATTATAATACGAAACCAATGTTAACCACGATAATAATGGTGTACATTCGTCTTTTACAGACCGGAACGTGGACATACCACATCGAACGGTTCCAAGGAAGTCCTCAACCGCATTATGTGCAAGTAATGGCCAAACCGTTATGGAAAAACTTGCCGGTGGTCAATGCTAGGGCTTGGACAAGTGGCACAACCAATCCACTAGCCATTTACGCCGAAGTCAAACGTGGAAGCTATCCTGTACTTGGTGCCAAAGTCGAAGTATTCGTCACTCGGCCGGGCTTAAATGGTTCAAATTCACACCGTGAAAAATTCGATCTTTTGGACACTGGAAGTGGTGGTTAGTACAATTTGATATTATTTTTTGTTATGATGATTATTCGTTGCCAATAAAATTATATTATTGTTACCATTTTTATTTTACCAATATCGTGAATCGTGTTTTTATTACTATATTTGATTTCCCATAGATCCGGATCTCATGAAAGGTGATGGAATTTATTCCCGATATTTCAACCCGATGATCGGTGGACCAGGAATTTACACTTTTGAGATTACCGTTTCGGATAGTAGCAGCAACGCATACACTTGGCTACACGGTTCACCGAAGAATATTGAAAAAAGTCCCATCAATATCGGTATGTCAAATTTTATGTTAATTATTTATATTTTGAATTTAAAACACTATTTAAGGCTTTATTTAATATTTTGGGATTTAATTTTTTTAGAATCCCACTGTTGCGGATCATTCATGACGTCGCCATCTGTGGAACAGTTAAATCCGTTTCAACGGATCATCGCTCCACTATCTGTCACCTATACTTCAGAGGACCTATCTTCATCCATAAATGTAGGCCGAGTAGGCGATTTAAGAGCTGATATAATAAAACCTGACCTGAAAGCCAGGCTTACGTGGACATCTCCAGACATGGGTGGAAACTCTGTGGCCCGATACGAAATTCGTTACTCGCAGTCTCTTCGGTCGTTGCTCAATGACTTCGATTCGGCTCCAGTATGGACACACGGTTCTCCACTACCGTTGGCACCAGGTTCTGAGACGGCTTTCTCCATGGACATGAACAAAATGCCCGAGCTCTTAGACCAATCGCTGTTTGTGGCCATTAAAGGGTACGATCGTGTTGAGTCAGGTTCTGTTCCCGGACCCATATCCAATTGGGTTAGAGTGTTTGTACCATCGCCACCACCTCCTCCGTCATTGATCACCACTCACTCGTCGGTTTCGTCTGCCGATCCTTCGTGGACAGCAGCCGATCAAAATATAATACCCAGTATTACCCGGGATATCGGAATGAACTATGACCTTGTAGTGCCGATTGCAGGCGTCTTAATGCTCCTAAGTCTACTGTTGCTGATGTACTGCGTGTTTTGCGTAATGAAACGCAGTCGGAAGCCTGAGAAACAATCTCCCAAACAGGAGAAATCGCTCAACGTGTCCGTTATACCTAATGGCAATGGTGGAGCGTTGAACATTTCATCTCCCATCAATACAATCAAGACTGAATTGGAATCGCATTTCGAACCTTGCTTAATCAATACTACTGATTCGAAGAAACGGTATAGCGTAGCGCAGTATGGACCCGCCTCGACTAACGACCTTATTTACAACCACCAGCAGCAACAACAGCAACAGCACCAACAGCAACATCAACATCAACAACAACAACAACCGCATCCATACCATCACCAAAGTAACGGTCATCTGAGCGTTATTGGTGGTGCAACATTGACCCGAGCACCGAAACCATTGAGCCCGTATCAGTCGTGGACCGCGTCGCAACTATTGCACGAACACGAACGTAGAACTAGTCCGTACGGTCAAATTGGTGACTTTGACACACAATATCCACCACCAGTGCCTCCTCTTCCAGCGTACCAACAACAACAGCTTCAACAACAGCAACAGCAGCAACAACAACAACAGCAAGGAAACGTGGAAAATATTTACGGAACAGCCCCTGGACATTATCAGCCACAACAAAACGGACTTCCACCTCCTGGCCAGTACAACAACTATCACCGAAATAACATGATTCTGTTCAACCAGAGCTTGCAGGGTTCATTGAGCTCGGTCAGCAGCGGTGACAAAAAAAAGCGGAACATAACCATGGTATAATTAGAGAAAAGAACGAAGAAAACTATGACGACGACGCGTCAAAGTATTAAGACTGACTACTTATTTCTGCGACTTCGGTCTTTCTCCGACGTCAGCCATGTGTTTGTACGGCATTGGTTCGGCGTGATTAACTTGATTTAATAAAATATATATATATATTCCGGTTTCTAGTCAATTCACTAACGTCGTAGACTAAAAACCACAACACGTACAACCAAGTTATATTTTGTTTTTTTGTTATGATCTCACTTGTTTCTTGTAAAATACTTTTGTAATTATATTAAAATAATTCCTCTTTATAAAATAATAGTAATTATTATTATTGTTACTACTACTACTATTAATAGTAATACATTTGTTTTGACCCTTTTTGAGGGCCATATATATTTATCATTATGTAACTGCCTTAAAACCCTAGATAGATATTATACGGATGATTATCATATATAATTATTATTATTATTACATTAGTAAATCGAGTGTTATGCACTGTTTTGTGCCTTTTTTTTTTATTATTATTATTATTATGAAAAACGTACATTGTATACAGAACTAAAAATATTTTGGTATGTATAGCTTATGACGAACTTTCAGTTTTACTTAAGACAACAGTATAAATATTTTTTTGTGTCCAAAGTGTTTATAAAATTCTATATTTTTGTACCTAGATTTAAGTTTGTTGTAGACTACTTAGCAAGTAAACCATTGTGTACATATTGATAAATATAAACCATTTATTGTATTAAATTAATATTGATTGGACACGTTGTTTAAAATTTTTGTTTTTATAAAAATTCTATATAAAAAAAAAAAAATATACATGTATAGTGCAACGTGTTTCAATGATAACACATACTAAGAGTCATTCAAAATATTTAACTATTCGTGCAAAGTTTAATAATAATGTAACGAACGCAGTCGAACGTATTGTTGTGTCATAAACAACGTTTCAAAAGCACAATATAGCTGGGGAGTGGTGTAGGCGGTTTGCACATCGCAGTTAGCTGATCGTCCAAAATACTGCTATCCGAAGTTCGTGAAAAAGTCCTCTATCGCTTTCACCTTTTCTTCGAGGATTTCCCTGAAATAACCTGTTGAAACGCAGACATTTATGAAATCGAGACGTATTATTAGAATGCATTGATTAACTTCCGAGGACTCGATTACACACGACCATAAGCCCTCATTCGGTGTAGCGGAGAAAAACGAGACGAGACACTTTCTCCCACCCCCCTGGAAAAATAATTTAAACTTTCCATTTAACAAATATCGTTATTATTAACGACATAAGTGTATGAAACAAATCAATTTGCAGTCCTCGTTCAATGACACCGAATTATAAATCGGATTTAATATTATTTAGGTACAATTTCATATGTTTTTTCTGTTCTCATCAAAATTTAAGAAATTATATTGGAAGTCCTGTTCGATTTTCATGTCGAAAAACTTTTCGCATCTTCCCCTTTCCCTCCCCAATCTGTAAAACTTCCTTTGAGCGTCGTCCCACCCGTGCGCATTACCGTTTGGTGGAACGCTTACCGATGATCGATTGGAAAATATCCTCTTCTCCTCCGTCATTCTGTTTGCCTGTAGTGATTGGACTCTCCGGTCGGGTTTTGGAGTTTTGTTCGGTTTCCGAGCTCTCCGCGTCCACCTAAAAGCACCGGTTTTATTTAATCGAACCGTTTTAAAAAAGCTTTACGGCACGCGCATAATAGTGAAATCCATATCAACAGCGCATGAATATAGGCTGTAGGCTCTCTTCAATAACATGACCTTTAGAAGAACATTGAAAGCGTGCAAGTCGTATTGTTTTTTTTTTTTTTTTATATTAAATGTGAATATTTATAATGAGCCCATAAATGAAAATAATTAATAGATAGTTAAAAAACGTACAATGTAAAAATGAAATCCAATTAATTACTGTGAAAAACGTATAACGTATTGCGTGAGTTATAACTGCACCGATTGTACCAACCGGGATTACCACGTATGATTTGGAAATTTACTGTTTGAACATGGCATCGACAATGTTAATCGTCTCGAGGAAGTGCAGTCTTAGAAACGTCCAAAGATCCCGAAGCCGGTGGCCACCTACGCCATGGGGCCCCGGGCCACTGCCCCCTTTCGCCCTATGATAGCTGCACCGTTGGGTGTGAAGCACGCCAATAGACCAAGAACGGTCTACTGACGATCAGCAACTGGTAATAGCCACCGATTTTCAGTAATCATTAATTAGTATGCACGTGTAAAAGTCGTACACGCCTTGCCCATCAAAATAATCGTAACAATAACAATAAAAAAAAAAGAAAGAAAGCACCGTGCACCGGGATGGAACGTAGCAACGCGCGCGCGTGTGTTCGGTTCTGTTTCCGGTTTTTCGTTTGTGTTTATGACCCGTTCAAAGCTCAAACCGAGAACGATCCGTGACGAACACGCAATCGGTGTACACGAGCAATCGCGACGCAAACGTGGCAGCGGCCAACGACTGTGCAACGATTCGCGCGCGCTCGCTCGTCGAATTACCGCTTGTTCCATTTTTCCCCCGTAACCCGACAACGGTCGTGGTCCATCTCGTACTCGGACCGCGCATTTTCTCCTGCGCGTGCCTCTCGCCCCGTAAAGCGCAAACGTTCCATTTTTTTCGTATCGATCTCGACACGGCCGGCTAGAGCTTTTCAGGGCCCCGGGACTTAACGGTCCCGGGCCCCATTCACTCGCGCCTGTTTGGCCAAGATACGCACACTACTCGTACGTGCCTTTGTACTTACCGCTTTGTACTGTGTGCTTTGGTTGCGATCAAAATAATTCAAATTCGCGTCCTACGGCCAATGAGATTGTAGAACAATTTTGTACAGAAGGCCGAGACGACGGGCCCCGGAGCTGTAGCTCTTACTGCCCCACCCTCTCGTCGGCCCTGGATCCCGATTCAACGAACGGATCGCGCGAAACCGTTCGGTCCCGGCCGTTTCAGAACGATTTCGTTTCGCCACTGCGCGCAGGGAACAATATTCGATTTCCGGTACGGACGATCGATACGCCTTGAAGTCGTGTCTACACCCGGTGCGTTTTCGATCGCGATAAGCGCATGCGTCGTGGAGCGCATTCATATCGTTAATCACAACGGAAAAAAGTTTTGCGAAGCATGCAACACGGGCACGTGTTGCCTAGTGGATTTTTCGTGCGATTCGTTTGCTACGTCCGTGATTATTTATCGTTAATGTTTATTCCGATGTTTGCATTTGTACCATTACGGTTTTATCCGGTCTGCGTCGCTCGTAATGAATCGTTTGTAACGGTGGACGAAAATCGAACGTAACAATTCATTAGCGCGCCATAAAACGGCAAAACTCTTACGGCTAACTGTGCCGGAATGTTATCAACGATTTTTTTCATTAGACGGTACCGCGTCTCTAAACCCGATGTGTTCTGTTCCACGGTTTCAGGTTCGATTATTTTTAATAACCAAAAGAAATTCGTTCCGAATGTAAAGTTTCCAAACCGGAATTTGCCCATGTGCAAATCTTTGATAACACCGAATTTTAAAACGATTTTTCATCCATTTGGAACGCTTCTTCTCGCGTTCGCGACAATATTGTAGGTGTGGCGCAGAAATGCCGAGAATCAGTGAATGAGAATGTGACATATTTTTAATGTTAACTGTACCGCACGTTTGTAAAACGACTGTCGTTGTAGACACAGGTGTGGATGGGAAGAAAAAAAAAACTCGTGCATTTAAAGCATTCAACGATCGCACGCGCTTGACGAACGATGGTGAGCAAGTTGAAACGGAATGCCGAACGACGCGTCGAAAACAAAAACGCACAAACGTGGGCAACCTTCTACGACATCCTTCGTCCGTCCCCAGACGAAACTCGCCCTCCCGCACGTTAAAAACGATCGTATAGAACACATACCTTATCGGGTGCACTCCGAGATCTTTTCCATCGGTTCCGCACGCCTTGCGACGACCACTCGTCCACGGGTTGAGAGCTTTTCGGTTCCAGCGTGTCGTTACCTGTATTCGTGCAAACATCGCAATCGCGTTATCAAAACACATGTGTACTCAAACGGCCGTCGTCTCGCGCCGAGACGAAAACGGTTTTATGGTTAAACTCTAAACGACCAGTGTTACTACCGCGTGTAGACCTACAGACCAGAGGTGTATTTGAGACGATTTTTCAGGGGGAGGAAGCGAAATCTTTACATTTGATCTTGACGTATTAACGCGGACTGTTCTAAAAACACAAAATATAAAATCGATACGAAACTCAAAGAACGGTATCAACTACCGACCGTGAAGTGCAATGAAAATGAACTATTAGCATAGAGTATTGATCATCATTATAACCGTAGACAACTGAGTTTGCTTTATTATCTATGATTAAAACGCAGAACGTAGTGTTGACGTTAGAAGTGGTTTCTTTTGAAATTACGAATTCGGGTACCGCATATGGTTGGAACCAGTGATGGTAGGTGGCTGGGAACTTACCAGAATGCAGGAATATTTTGTTATAGTTCTATTGAACGGGTATGCAAGAAAGTATAAGCAAAAATTACCATCAACACGGGAAGTTTTGTAACTATATTATTTATATCAATGTTTTTCAATATTTTAACATTTATTATTATTAAATTAGTTATGACAGTTATTTATTATTAAAAATTACTGTTCCAATTCATTTTTGTATATCGAAATTTTTGATATAACTGTTATACTTATTATTAATATTATAATTAGTAAAAATAATTTTTTATGTATTAATGTCTTACCATTAGTTCTGAAAACTTATTAATAAAGTATCTAGACTATAGATCTTAAATATGTCTTACTATAGGCAATTTATATTCAGGGAATGGAACTAAGGGTCAATTAAAATCAACGTCATACAATAAACTAGAGGTGAGTAATACAATTATTTAATTTAACAAGTCTTATGACGATTTTAACGAAGCATTAAAAACAACGTTTAATGTTGACAATAAGTATAATTTTGTGTTTATAGTAGTTGTTTCAATATTTACTAAATATTTTATATAGAGTGCGAATAGAATATTGTGTTAAAATATTCCGCTAGATGTCAGCACTACAGTGACATTTCGAGTGTAAACGGAAAATGTTCAGCCTTTTGGTGGGAATATTACTTATGCGTTCATACGGTAAATAAAATATATATAAAATAAATAAATAAATAATAAATAGTTACTGGTAGAACGCAAAATAAGCGAGTAGTCGTAATAACGGAAATTAATCGTCGTAATTTCCGACGTTAATTAATTAAAGTCGTAATAACTTATAATATACAGCTTCTGCAAAACAGCAAAAAAATGTCTCGATGGGGGTGGGAATACTTCTGCTGTCCCCCTCAAACTAGCAATTGAATATGATCCCCGATGTACGAGCTAAAATTGAGCTCCAAACGGCTGTTGCGATAATAGCTTACCGGTTTAAAATTAAAAATTTACCGAATACTGAGACTAAGGCGCTGGGATGAAGCAATTACAGTTACGCACGTGCAACTTAAAAAGACTATTTTCGATATTTACAAGTTTATCATCGCTATTATTTTTTTTCCTGAATCCTGAATATTATGGAGACCGTCCAGATACGTTGTGTCTTGGGTTAGGATTCAAGAGTAAATATTTGCCGGTACAATTGTCTCTAGGCGAAATTACTCGTCGAGTGAAAAAAATACCGTTGTTTCGTAGTGCACGAATTGTATTGGTGAGATAATACGATACGTTAGATCTTCGCGTCGCACGCTGTCGGATTGAGTACGATAACATTTTACTGCACGTGTAGTATTTAATCCTACTAAACGAGAACTTTCGGTGCAACGTAACGATTTCGTATATTTACCCGCGATCTCATGAGGTTCGGGTTTTCGGTACGGCGAGCGTGTGCCATCGATAATACAAACGGTGTATATATTTTTATTTTTTCGGAACGTTCGTTTTTCGCAACCGGCTGCGTACTTGATTATGTCTCGGGCTCGCGAAAATCGGTTTAGCGTCTATCACGCTTCAAGGGTGGGACGAGAGGAATCAGGAATCATTTGACGTTACGAGCGTTTTCATGCGGATATGCTAAACGACCGCACGGTAATTTTGCCCGGTCCGTTCGAACAATAGCCGATGCTGTGCAAGTATCTTGAAGGATACGTTTTATTCGCCACCAGAAAACGTCGAAAGACTTCCGGAATAACGTGCGCTTCGCACCACACTTACCGACTCTGAACACCCACGAACCATCGGTGATCTGATTTTTGAAGCCCCATGTAATGTTGCCTCGGACCGGCACCACCGAATCCATCCACCAACTGTCCGGAGGCGAAGCGTAAGACGTGTACTTCCATTTGATCGGTCCGTCCACTTTGATCCTGTACCACCTGACGGATGCCAGTTCGTTTTCGTACTGGTCGGAGTACGTGAACCCGCCACCGATGATCTCTAAATGAACAAACGTTTGAAAATTACACGTCCGAACTCCCGTTGGTATTCATGATGCCGATGAGGGGGTTACAGAGTTGACAAGATTTTATCCAAAGAGATAAAATTGGACAAAATGTGTCCCGGACATAATCAAATAATATAGTTATTTGGACATATTGAACATAATAATAATATTTATCATTGATAAATAAATGAAGAAATCGATTAATTTTAATTAGATTTTAGTTTTTATCCTATTAACCTTCTTTGGTCAGACTTTTTACCATGTATAACAATTTTAAATGTGTAACTTGAAAAACATATAATAATTATTATTATTATTTATTAACAAACATAAGCAATATAAAAATTTAACTTAGATTCAACATATTTTAAATAATTATAATTATTTAAAATATGGTAATCTATGTTATTTTAAATAACGTTAAATCTAAGTTAAATATATTATAATATATTATAAAAAAAAAATATTTTATAAAACTGATTATTTTTTCGTTTACATTACAGTTTAAAATTTTATAACAGGATACTAATTTTTCAGCTTTTTCAAGGCTAAATTTGTAGCGTAATTTGTTTTGGACTAAACTGAAATTCGAAAAAATTCGTTCGATCCCTGCTGATGATGCAACGCAACGAAATTAGTCACTTGAAAATCTTAAGAATGTTTTAGGTAGTTAGAGTTTCTTTTATAATGAGTGCCACCAATCAATAAATGACCTATTTAGCATTGACTCTTCAAAGTAAGATTTTAGATAAATATCTGATTGAATTTCAATTTGAGTAATGAAAGAAAGAAATTCGTTTGAAATATCTTCAGTAACCTAATCTCTAGCTTTTTTTTTTGGTTTACAATCAAGCCATTTCCATTATATTTTGGATGTAACATGTTGCTAAAAAATGAGTCGGTGTAACGCATTGAGAAAATCATTTTCCCAAAATGAGGGTATATATTATGTTATGACTTGTGATGGTACTAGAAATTTCGTTAGAATTTACTGTAATTCATTTGTTAATAAAGTTTATGATTTATGTTGTAAGCTTTCCAAGAACATTTTAATGACCATTGAATCGTATTCCAGTTCTACGAAATATTAAACAGCAGTAAAACAAATAATTTCCTGTTTTGTTTAACAAATTTTGCATAAGTTTAAGGCGGTCATAAGTATATTTTGCAGTAAATAATTGTACAAAGTACAGCAATGAATAAGCGCAAACAGGCGATACTCAGTTAAACGCCTTCAAGGTATATAATCACGATACACTCGTAATTTATAAGCAGGGCTCGGAACTTACAGCACTTAAAATCAATAAAATAAGCGCTTTAAAAAGCACTTAAAAACATCATTATAAGCACTTAAATAAGCATTTAAAAAATTTTAATTTAAACAAAAATATTTAATTAAAAAAAAAAAAAAATGCCTTAAAATAGGAAAAATAAGCAAAAATTTCTAAATTTTCTTTTTACATGAACACGATAGAGTATTAGACAAATTTTGAAACTGTGTTGAATATAAAATTAAAGATTAAAAAATATAAAAAGCGCATTCAAATTTCATAATTGAACGTGTTATAACATGACATACACTTTCATAACAATCTACTACATTTTATGTCAAACAATAAAAATAAGCAAATGCTATAAGTCCCGAGCCCTGCTTATAAGCTATCACATTGTTGTATGTAACTTGCGTCAAACTGTAAATAATAAGCTTTAGGGATAGAAGGCTTAGAACCCGGTTTAGTAACAGTTATATTTTTTTTACAAAACGTCAAATCTCAAATACTCCGAGTGGAAGCGTTGTTACTGTTGGATACGTGAACGTGGTCGGTTTGTTTTACGATTTTTCCATACGGATTTTAAATGGATTATAATATAATATATTTGGGTACGCGGAAAAAATTAAAAATACTTGATAAGAATCAAACGAATTTTATGCAAATATGCATTAGTTACATAATAGCAATTGTACAACATTATACTCGTAATACATTTCACACACGTTTCATGCATTAATTCGGTTAATACGAGGTAATAATTATTAACAAGTAATTATTATTATTGCGAACGGAGTCAACGAAAACTACTTCGGCGCACGGCATCGATGTCGCCGAACCCCGAAAACTGAAAGGTCAGTATTCCACGAAAAACGCCGGACCTTGGCCCAACTCGAAAGCCGTCCGAAAATAATGGTTATGTAAATATTTATGGTGCTCCACCGGGACTGAGATAATTTCAAATTGTTTTATCGCATAGGATATAATTTTCTAACCTAAAAGGTTAAAAAAATTACCCTTGTAGACAGCAACCAAAAGAATTTTTACTATAAACGAAATTTTAGGGTTTTTTCAGTGTCTTCAGTATCATAAATTTGCCCATGGTCGATCTGCCTTGAAAAAAATACTTGGCATTGGTTGTGCCCAATTAGTCTTAGATTGTCTTAGTCCAAACTAGGAGCACCGTTTTTAAGCTTCCCGAAAGGGAATAAATAATAGCTCGCGTTGATAAGATATGTTCAAAGGCTAATAAGGAAAAAACATTTGTTATAATTGTTTTAACAAATAAGTAAATGTTTTCTTTACATAACAAGGGTATACTATACTTATTTGTTTAATAATTGATCAAATGTTTAAAACTAATAAGACCGAAAGTTCTACTAACGGGGTTTCCGTTTTGACGGGGTTCAAAAAAAAAAAATTAATTAAATAAAAGATTATTTATTTTAAATCAGTGTACAAAATATGTACAACTTACAAAAAAAAATTATTTTTTTTCAGACAGTATATATGATAAAGTTTATAGTTTTTAGAAAAATTCCACCACTTGAGTTTTTTTTACCTCGAAAGACGTCGCGCTCTACACACACATTGTCTCTTAAAGCCAAATTCAAAGACTCAATATTGAACACTATTAGGGAGAATTTTAACAGTTATTTAAGATAATAAAATTGCATTTTGGTAGTCTTTTATCAAATTTTTTGGTTCTTCATAGTTTTCGTCATTGTCAGTATCTTTTTTAGTTTAACTTTGACCCTCAATATTGGATATAGCCGAATTTTGGGTTTGCTGCACCTCAAGTTAATCATCAAAGTGAAGCCATTGTTCTGCGTCAACATAAATAGCAACAAAGATATCTACAATTTCAGTCAGGACATGAGTATCGACATTACGATTAACACAAAATCATTTTAAGCTTTTCGTGATATTTTTTCATCTTAACAGGAGTTTTTAGCAATTTTAATATGGAAACGAGTCCGTTGCCGTTTTGGCGGGATGAACTCATTGTGTATTTGAAACGGGACCAAAGAAATGTTTCGTATTAACGGGGTTTTCGTCCTATCAAAATTCCGTCTTATCTGTTTCTGAAAATTTTCTAAGGATCCACGTTATTGAATAACAATAATTGTCCCATATTATATTATTGTATATTATTATACAGTGAAACCTCTATTAATGGACACCTCTCAATAGTGGACCCTTCCCAATAGTGGACACTTCTAAATTCCCCGGCAAAAATGTATGCGCATATAAATGTATGCGTAATAGGTTTTCTCAATAGTGGACAATTTTTAATTCCCCATGGCTGTCCACTATATAGAGGTTTCACTGTATTATTATATTATATATAATATATTATTGACAATACATTGTCCATATATTGTCCCACTATAATTATTATAGTTTTTTTTTTTTTTTCTGTTCTCAAATCATCAGGTTTGGCTTATCCCCTTAAACGCGCTATTGGTGTTTGTGCGTAACGCCGTCGTTAAACGACAGCGGTTGATTGGCCGACGACGAATTATCTCTTTCGTTGCACGTCGGACGACAATAATCGCATCGAACGCATACCTTTTTCCTCGTATGAATATTACAGTCGGTAAATCAAAATTAACACTTCGATGATAATCACACACGCACGCATGCAAGGTGATTTATTTTCACTCGGTTCTCGGTACAACAGTTTTGTGAAAATAATGGTTTTCGACCGTTTAACACGCGACAGTTCCGCGAAAAACCTAACCCATGTTTTTTGTTGGTTTTTTTTTCTTTAAATTTGAATTTTATCGCCATTGGAATTTTCGCCTTTTTCCAAACGCAATACGTGTGCACGTGCGTTACACAGTGGCATGTTATTTTGATGCAAAATAATTTTTCGAAAAAATATCAACTCGGACATCGAACTCACGGCGTAGGTACCTGTATACATTACGAATCGTGCAAATCTTCAAAACCTTCGGTACTATTACACACGTACGGTGTGGAAATAATGGCGTAGAAACATTTTTTCGTTATTAATAATTAGCCCGCGAATATGCTGAGTAACGATGTTTTCCACTGTTCCTCGGCCGAAAATTTTTTCGTCAAAACCAACAGACGATTGATCGGAGAAATCGGCGTTTTCGGTTAAAAAAAAAAAAAAATTTGCCCATGCGTGCATAATGTTACGCACGGTTCGTATCGTTATCGTTATTGTTACTGTTCACGTAATAAGCATTCGTACTGCGACCGGATAAAGTTACGATCGCTAGATCGTGGTGCCGCATGGACAACAATCGGTCGTTACTCAGTGATTATCTGAGCTACGTGATGGCTTTTCACGTGTTCAAACGCGCACCAAATAATGTATTCGTATTTGTAACCAATTATTTTCGAACGAACGTTTGAATTAAATATATTCTGTTTCGCGAGTGCGTGCCTTAACGAACGTGCGATTTTTCAGAACGTAATCATGGACACGTTGTTTTCGTAAAATGTATCGCAATGAACGCGTCCGGCTGCTACTACTATATCATTCTAATGTTCATAATCGTATTTTAATACTGCACGAAGTATCAGCGCGTACAGTACACCGTCCGTTAGACACTGAATCGGAACGCGTGTCCGTTGGTCACGAGAATCTATGTGTTGCCGAGAACGTTCCGAAACGAACGGAAAACGGGGAAAACGATGTTAAACGTTATTAATGCAGACGAAATCGTCGAGCGGACAGCGGGACAGTACCGGATGAAAACGATGGGCAAAAAAGCAGATGAAAACCCGTCGCGATGGTGCACGCGAGTATTGTGCTTTACGCGCAACAAAAATGAACGGTTTTCTTAGCGACCATTTGGTCGAAGACGACGAGTGTGATGTTTAGGACAAAATGTTGGCAACACACCCATGCGATAGAGCATTTCTTGATATCTCTAAATCGAAACGTGAATACAGCTGATTGTTTTGCGATTAAAGAATAATATTTTATTTTTAAATCTAAAAACAACAAATCATTCCGAATAATTGTATTTTTGGACGAATAAATTGTTCCGAATGAACGAATGAAGTAGATTTGAAATAGTAAATTTTTGCACTACAAAATTATTATAACAATAACATTTTTATAAGTCATACCTAACAACGCAAATAATAATATCAATACAATGACGATAACAATAATCGAAATAATAATTACAATGATTATGATGATAGATTAACCAATAATTCGATGTATGGTTTAATTTTCGATAGCATCGTGATTACTAATTCGTTGTATTAAAACGGAACACAGTTATTTCGATAAATGTGAAACTTAAATTTATCTACGAAACATTAGAGTTAAATGCTATGGTATCGGATGACAAATAACGAATATCTAAGTAATGAATAAGTAGATCTAGAACAATTAACTATGAATAATGGTAAAAATCGAAATGATGAATGAATATAAACAAAAATAATCGAATTAAAAATATACGAATAAAGAAATTGTTATTCGGCTAATGTTCAAACTCTGTGAGAGAAAAACGCCGATATGTAGCGAATATCGTCAGAAAATGTTGTTGAGTTGTATTTTAATCGAGCTCGACTGCGGGTCGCAGATGTTTCGACCGCAAAATTTATATCGCTTTCAGACGGGAATATGACGTGTAAACTCGAAGATTCTTTGAATTTCAATCGCAGAGCATAAGAACCGGATAATATGTTTTCGGCACGTCCGTGAACCTGACTCCGTCCGAAAGACTGCAAACCTGTGTCATTATCTGTCTAATATTTTGCAGCTCGTGGGCGTTAACGATGTTTTTTCGACACGTTTCGAAGGATAGCCCATAGAGTAATTACTCCATGGCACAGACGCGTCGTATTGATAGATAGCGCCCGTCCGGCTATGGGCGCCGCCCAGAAGAACAAGGATAATGTTTTCAGAATCTCACGGTTTAACGAGAGAGAAAAAAGACGAACAGAACAATAACAGACTTTATGCATGTTTAAACGAGTTCATTGTTTATTTTTTAATTACTGTGCCATAGCGTAGGTGTATTGTACATGAATATGACTAGCCGTTCGGTGAAAAATTGTCCGAATCGTTATTCGTTACACCGAAAAATCAATATTTTATGTTAAATTGGTGAGTTGAAGTCACGGAAATTTTATTTTTATTTTATTTTTCATACGTACGAAGTACTTATTAAACAGATCGCATTCTTGAGCATATTTTTGTCGTTGCCTCAGGGTCTCCGTGCAACGTAAATATAATATGAATTTTCCCCGGTCAAACGCACATTGCACTGTGCCGCTACATAATATACGCGCGTGCGCACTTGTAGTATCCTGTGGTCGGTTAAACCGGAAGGAACATGATCAGGACCATCCATAAACAATGAGGATCTTAGAGAACGCTATACTGTGACGAATGTCCAGCTTGTTGTACTCCGGTAGTTAAAGTCAAGGAAACCACACAGGACTAATGTTACTTGTTTTTAATTATATCATAATTTTATGTTATTTTCATTCGTATGGTCGTATATTTAATTTATACGATTTTGATTAATTAACACTTTATGATTGTATAAATCGGTTCTTTATGTTCACTGGTAATTCTAGCTAGCTTATTAATAATTCCTAAAAATTATTGTATACATATATTATATAATGTTTGCTATATGTCTGCATGTATAAATGTAAATATAGTTTAAATGTAATTCGGGTTCTTTGGTCAAAACGTACATTAATTGTATTACACAGCCTTGAAATCCCTATTACGAAATATAATTTAGGTGGCCTGGCCTTGAGTTTTGCACGTTATTCTCGTTTACCATATAAATGATCATATCATGAACATATTATAACAACCAGATAACGAATCGCAGATGTTCGCGTTAGTAATAAAACGCGTCATAGCAATACGATTATAAATTTCAACTGTACGATAGAAATTATCCAATAATAACCGTACGGTAGTGTGAAATACCAAGTGTTTATAAATGATTATTTAGCGATAATCCGTTAGAGTTGCTTATCGATTGTTGCAAAATATTGTTTGGAAGAAATAATGATCGCTGGGGACAGTTTATACTTTTATAACTTCCTCCCATTGAACCTTGCTAGCGCCGGTATACATGTTACGGTCCAGGTGGACAGATCAGTCATTTTAATTCAATGCCCGGACATTGAATACAATGTCTAAGATATTTGGGCAAAGTAAATAATACATATTTGATTCCCATATAGTCTAGTCATCGTATACAATGCTAAAATTGGTGTGAGCAATGTGAATATTTGAGGTATTTTAAAGTATTATATTTTATGATTTCTTTTAGGCACTGTTTCCTACGGGTTTAATGACTTTTATCAGCAGTATCACTAGTAGATTATCAATAACTAAGGCTGTGATTGCTGCACTTGTGGTCAAAAATGTGAAACAAGGAGATGCAAATGTGAAACTTCCGAAATTTTATGCAATTCTAAATGCCATAATGGTAATACTTGTAAAAATAAATAATAAATAGTATAAATTAAATATTCTCTTTTTTTGTTGAAAATAAAATTATGTAAGATAATATTATATGTATTTTGTTCACTTGGCACTTTCAGTGCCGGCCATTGTATACAATCTCTGGTTTAGGTGAATAATTATCTACGTGGCTTGAATAACTCGGACATTGTAAACTTGGTCCGGTCAGTGTTAACAATGACCATTTATCCACTTGGACCGTAACATATACATACATATATCGCACAAATTATACATAATTACATCAATGAAAACATTTCATACAATGAAGTTTAAGATGTCTCTGAGGGAGGGGGCATGGACCCTATAGTCTCCCTAAAAGTCGCCACTGACAGATAGTATTATACTTTGCCGAGTACATACATTATATAATATGTTTATTTTGCGACTAAATATCACTGTTTGATTATGTAATCTTTAAATCAGTATTGGGTTTTTAATTATGCTCTAAGCTTAGTAATCAGTGATTAAATCCCAGCCCTAGTAATCACTAGTCATGCGAATTACAAATATATGAACATTTCTTCGGTTTGCGAATCTTCAACATGGTTGCTCTTCCATGTTATGAGTAATTATAATTACTAAATTATGTACAAATATTAGTTGCATAATACTTATAATAACCTATAGTTGAACTTTAATTCGTACCGATGAAAATGTTAATGGCTTAGTACAACAATGATAAATAGTCGGTAGCCGAAAAAATAATATTTAGTTCGTAACCTCAAACCATATACATTAAATATGTCCTTAGAAAAAATAAGATTACAATTAGATAAACAGAAATTACCACATCATTATTGATGTCCTATTGTCTGGATGTATTTTGTCAATTGCAGTATTTACTGGCATGAATCATTTCAGAGAAAAAAAAAAAAATTAGATGCCATCGTTTCCGTCAAATTAGTATTTATTAATTTTAATCCAACCATTGTTTCAATCGGACGTATAATTTGTAGTTTCCTAATGAATCTGACCAACAATAAATTTAAAATAATTTCGTGTATGAGAAGCGCAATACTGAGCAACTAGATATTGTATGAATCTTAAAATTTTAATACATAAAATATGTTTTTTAGGTTTAAACATATTAAAAAAATAATTGTTCAGCTTAATACGCAAACTGTTTCATGAAAATGTACACTATGTATAACTATTATTCAAACAGAGTTTTAAATTTTTAAATGAACATCTATTTCCTTTTCAATTGATTTATAATCGTTTATAGAATCTGATTATTTAAAAATTTACAATTTCGTTGATTTTTCATTGATAAACTTTATAACATACAATGGATTTACATGTTCGTTTAAACAGTTCGGTGGATTGAAGTCGTTTAAATCGCTTAAATACAAAAAGTAGTTAAAAAAAAACACAAGTTTTTCATTTTTATGTATTTATTATAAGATAAAAAACCGTTGTTTTTTTATAACTACTTCCGTATTAAGGTAAGTTAAGTTTTGTGTTGTAAAAGTTATGTTTATATTTTCCCCTTTCAGAATCTGAACATAACATCGTAGATCCAAGATATATAAAGTTTAATGCAAACAAGATCGTTAAAATTAAAATTTGTAACCTGAGGTCCTGGGGGCCCTATCGTAAGACTGGTTGAATGTCATCGCTTAAGTTTTAGGTCAGCATATCTTTTAAAAAAAATTTTACATTGAAAAATTATCGAAGTTTTAAAATTATTTCAAACCGAGACATTAATTTTATTACAAAGTTCTGTTAAGCCTAGAATATGTTTATGAAGAAATTGATTTTATTTTATAAAAGTTATGTGAAAATAAAAAAATAAAATAAAAATTAAGTACACAAAATATTATTTCACAAATTTAAATCTAAACAATATTATAATAATTCTTTTTATTAATTACCGTTACCTAATAATAAAAAAAACTATTCCTTATAATATTTAAATATTTAGTGATTTTACATTGAAGTAGAAATTGTTCGAAATATTTTTTTGTAAAAAAAAAAAAAGAAAATGAAAATACTATAAATAACATATTTTATTTAGTAAGAAACCATGATTTTTACTTCAATAACGAATATGATTGTGTTGATAACTATGTGTCGGTATATGACTGTTTTTTTTCGTACATTATTTTTAATTCGACCGATGCATCGCGATGTACTCGTATTATATTGTCTACCATTAAATATATTGTGGATATTAATTTTCATCGAATTACATGACATATTTTGGCGAACCTCATAGACTTATGCCTTACAACAATTATAAAAATTGTTGGAAAACGACTCGTGTTGTACATTTTACTATCTGACCGCGGGAGGCAATCAGATGTATAATATTGACCTTTTCATTTCTGATTATAAAATTATGTGGAAACTCAAATGTTTCGGAGGGCAACTTTAATGGCACGGGCCACTTTTATCACACGATACTTTTTTAATTTTAATCATAACTTTCCGTACAGTTAATGAGGTTTGTATTTTTATTTTTTTATTATTATTTATTTTACGTTTCGAGCACACGAACTCTGTTAGTCTAGTTATCGTTTCTATTCTCAATACATTTTTAGCGGCTATTTGCTAAGTATCTACATGTTATCAGGGTTGATACATTAAATGAATAAACTTAAACATGGAAATAACAAAAAATTCATAAATCACAAAATAACATTAAACGCGCGTTTGCGAATGCTTTTACGAATGTTGTAGCATTCGCACACGTGAAATAAATTATCTCAGCGGAAATGATTTTATTATGACCGAAATAAAAAACCGTATACATTATGGGGTTTAGTAAGTTCCCACACGAAACATAGCAGGTAAGCTGGTACATATGTAAGTTCCCTCAAGAAAAAATATACACCCTTATGTAAGTTCCCACACGAAAAGAACTTATACCGAACACAAGCTTCCTTCTAATTTAATCTAGTCCATATATCAGATATGGTATAAAATAAATAATAATAATAGAAAAAAATCAAATTTTATTTAATTAAACACTTCACAATTTAGTCATACTGTGTTATTATTTTAATGTTTGTTAAGAAACAAAATCGAAGGTAAATCATCCGCCAATTAATAATTTATTTGAAGCTTAACAAAAAATATACCAATTGTTACTATTATTATTATTTTATACCTATAAAAATAATATGTGAACCAAACATACTCGTTATATTATTTATTTTTATTATATATTATATGGAAACAAAACAAATTTTAAACACACCAACTACATTTAAGTTGTCAGTCCTAAGTCTGAATAAAGTGTGAAGGAAGTTTGTGTTCGGTATAATTTTTTTTCGTGTGGGAACTTACGTACCGGTGTAATTTATTTCGTGTGGGAACTTACGTATGCATACCCAGGGATAATTTTTATCTGCCATATCTCGTGTGGGAACTTACATTCGCCCTACATTATAGTGTGCTTTTTTTTATTTATATATACCATATATATTTGCGCGTACAATTATTGCGCTCGCTGCTGCAGCCGTAATGGTATTAACTACTACATTATTATTGATCTTGCGCGAACATTATTACAATTGCGATGTCGCGTATTTGGCCGTTCTCGGGCGTTTTAGGATTTATATTTTTGTAGGGCTGACCAACCGCGTAGCGGTTTCGCGCGGTCTTACGGTGCGCACGGAAAAAACCTCCCCACTCCACCCTCCAAAAGACCCGGACGTTTTTATTTTTGACTTGAAATAAACGATTTATGAACGAGATTGACAAAAAAAAAAAAAAAAAAAACGATTACGATTAAACATGTGTTTATGTTGTTTGAAAACGTTGTCAGAAAAACTATAGTTTATGTTGTTTGAAAACGTTGTCAAAAAAACTATAGAAATACGTATAAAAACGAAAAACTTCCGATGAACCATTGGTACGGCAAAGAGACCGTATTATATCTTGAACCGTCTCGACGTAACCGATAAAGTGGTTTTCAAACTTTTTTTTTCGCGCGCGCTACGTTCTTCGCGAAACGAACTTGTTTCGGTCTTGAACAATTGCACAAGTTTAACTTTCCATTTTTTTTTCCTCTCACATTTTTCCTATCCCACCGAAAATATATCCGCGGCGTCCAGTCCGAAGACCATGTCGGTGTACAACCTCTTACGACCTCTATCGTCGGGACCGAGGGCGTATCGCACCTCGCAATCGCAATGAAATAAAACCAATACCGCTCACCTTCTTTGTCCATCGTCACTCTTATCCTGGTATCCCAAAAGCCGCCGGACGAGTCCGTCCAGGTCCACCGGGCCAACATGTACGAGTTGGACACGGTGTTGTTGTAGAACGACACGGCGCTGCTACCCGGGTCGGCTCTTTTCAGCGCCCACGGAGGCGTCTGCAACAAACGTTTACGGTTTTACGGAACAAAATAATGACAGACCGCAACATCGCGTTGCACCACCTATTGCCGTCTCACGTAAGAACGCGTACGTCACACGTGTGCACGCGCGCAGCACCCAATACCGTACGTCATGGCGTGAACGTGCAGCATCTTTCAAACCGTACGCGACGACCAATGCTTTATGTCCGCGAAATGTAATGTACATTCGAACCTCTGCGTGACGGGTCTTGGAGCGAATTCGTTGGAAAACAAATAAAAATAAAAAAAAAATACACGATTTCTTAAAAACACGTTTCTACCTAAAATGCGAAAAACTCACGACGAACAGTGCCGAAAGCCGCTCGCTGTCTTCCGAAACTCTATCTTACTCAGCCGAAGAAGACTCCGAATTGAAAACGTTATTACACAAAACTAATCTGTTGGACGCACGGAAACGGGGTATTTTTTCTTTTTTTATGTTACGAAAACATCATGGTCCCGTCAACAGGAGTTCGTTAAGCATCACGGACCAACCAAGATAATATTGTTGACGTTGGCGTATAACATGCGGTGGCATTTACATAAACTGTCCCGTACGATTTGAAAGATGACGTTGTAAGGCTAAGAACACACGTAGTAGGTAAATAGTTTTATACGTACGTCGCAACCGAAAGCGATTTCGATTACAATGAGCAAAGCCAAAAACCGTGATGTTACCGTCATCGTGGCCGAATCACCTCTAAAATCGCATCGCTGTTGTTCATCGCATAACGATTATTTTTTTTTATTATTATTATTATTATTATTATTATTACATCGTTATTGCACTATTAGCGGAGTGGGTATAATAACAGTGCATAGGTACGTACAACATGACCGCCGGCAGTTGTTAATTTTTCTGAGAGGGAGTGCACGGTCGAACCTTGGAACGGTGCCCGTGTGTTTCCACGTGATTTCGTTGGTTATGTTGCCGATTGAAAGCAGACGTGCGCCAGGATCGACCGACCCTTGTAGACGGTGTAGATCCGTCGATCCGATAGTGTTCTATTTACCTATCGCGTAATTGTTATCATTATTATTATTATTATTATTATTTGTTATTGTTGCTGTCGTAATAATCGCACTGAACCGGCAACCGTGTTCCATTGAAATCGCAGTACCGGAACGATTCGTGTTATAGCGTTATCAGTGCCGTTATCATGTGAGTGACGAGTGCGCGGTGTACGGATCACAATGAGGCAGCTTCGGCGAAAAGAATATCCACCATAATGTTATGTTCGTATCCACTAGCAGTTGCGCGATGTCACTCATGGTGTAGGTGCTCGTCAGGCTATTGTTGTGACTTTCGGAACACTACGACATTTGGCGAACTTTATACGATAACGCGGTGTCTCGCGAGCTGTCCCGCGGTCCGTCAATTTTCGTCTATCAAAACCGTTGTACGGAAATGGTTGAACA
Organism: Sipha maydis; assembly: GCA_034509805.1. Taxonomy (NCBI): domain Eukaryota; kingdom Metazoa; phylum Arthropoda; class Insecta; order Hemiptera; family Aphididae; genus Sipha; species Sipha maydis. The sequence goes on from JASXSY010000169.1 coordinate 102,580, forward strand.
TTTTCGAATTCTCATTGCTGGCCATTGACGAGTTGAAAAATTACTTTTGACCAAGTTGTTAGGCGCGAGTTAAGTGTTTTGTAAAAGGAACGATTTACATTTTTTTCACTGCGTGATATTCAGCTATTGACGTGATAGCATGTTATTGATTATTATAATATTAAATCTAATTTTGTTTGTTACAGAGTACAGTATTTATTTTGCATTCAATACATTTCACCGAAAAACTTAACTAGTTCAGTTAGTCAGTTATCTTACAAATAATTAAATAAATATCATTCTATAATGATAGCCGTAAAATATCTAAAAACCCGTAAACCGTAATTAGTAATTTTGAACACTGCTTACGGATATTAACTAACTTACAATCGAAAAAACGATGATAATAATTACTGCTAATGATAATAGTCTATAATAGTCATTTTGCGACTATTGCACGTAGAATTTTATCTAATACTATTTACTAATATATGTGATATATTTTTAAATTAACCTGTCACCATGGATTCGTTAAGCTGTTTTCTGTTTCATAAAAATGCATTTTACGCAGTGTAATCGTTTATGTTTATTTATTTACAAAGTCATGTCGATGCACTCTTATACGAGTGTCAATTTACTGTTATTTAATCAAATATTTGTATTAAAAGCCTGTCTTATGAACTGATTGTTTAACAGAGATGGATGCTAAGTTATCATCTTTATATTATAGTTAATTTCTATCAGAGTTATTATTATAACTAAATAAATATTTGTTTTTGTCTACTAATGGGTATTCAAATATTGATGATTTTTTTCTGTTGGTCCGTATGATCTTCTTCTTTTTCTCCGCTTTTCTCCCAACTGTTTGGGATCGACTATTCTTGTCCTCAACCTTCATTCATCTCGATTTTCTACATCCCCTATGTACACACCAACATCTCTCATATTAAAATAATCGACTTATATCTATTTGTTAAATAATGATATAACCTGATGCAAACTCATTTAGTCACCTCTTACGACTGGTTGAGAAACCGTGGAAGTATTCTGATCCTTTTCTACAGGGATTCTATTGGACTGTTTGTTGAAGCAACATATTACAGGGTAAACAAAACGGTAACACACAATATGTTTCCTTCGATGGCCAACTCATAAATAAAAATTATGAACACTTTATACTTAAACATATTGTTCAATAATTAATGTTTTTGCTTTCACCATCAAAGACCGTATTTTTAATAATAATAATTTATTATTCGATATTTTCTCTTTTAATAGATGATATAACTGAACTTAAATAAAACATATTAGTGAAATAATATTGTTTAATTTGCAAATAATTACTGACTAAGGAGATTTAAATAAATTTGTATCAATTTTAATATTTAAAGTATTCTGAAATTATACATAATTACTGTTGACTGTAGCAATCATTAATAATCACAAAATTATTATAGTTACATAATATAACAATTTATAATATATGTTTAGAACGGATTTAGGTTGATATCGGATATTAAATAATATACATAAGGGTAGCCACTAATCTTAATTTCAGGAACCGCAAATGTATAAATATAATTCGAAAATGGTCACAATTGTTAAGACTGAAAAAACACATTTTCTATTTTATTAGTTTCTTACATTTATTTAATTATTATTGACATTATTATTATTAAAAGAATTATTTATAAGAAGTGTTTTTTTGAGTGTTCATTGTTCAATGTTCACACACTGAGTGCTTAAAATATAAGATGATGTAATTTATAAAATTCAGTTATATATATATATATATATATATATATATATATATATATATATATATATATATATATATAACTGAATTTTATAATAGATGTAATATAACAATACAACAAATGTATAAACCATTGCATTAATAATAATTATAGTAATAATAAAATTAAAATTGTTTATGACGAATAAATAATAATAATTATGTTTTGTACTGTAACACTGTAATACTATATATTATTTCTCCATAATATATCACTCCATAGTCTATGTTATGTAGATTCTAGAGCGGAACTCTTTTCGCCCAAAAATTACCTTCCTCTTTTTACCCACGTCCTCTTTTCGCCCAAAAATAATTGCATTCTTTTCGCCCATGGTTTCACGTTTTACATTTTAGAAACCACTGTCTCAAAATTTATAATTTTTAAAAAATCATAAAATAATCAAATAAAAAAAAAATAGAAAAATATATAATTATTAATAATAATTTAATAAGTATTAAAAATAAGTATTTAAAATAGCGTTATCGATGTAAAATAACTAATAAGTAATTTGATCAGGTTACAAGTTAAATAAATAGTATAATATAACTATATATTTTGATAGAAGAGTAGCTACACTTTTCTTGACTGACTATATTAATAATAATCAAAAACCCTTCGGTGCACTAGACCGACCAGGCCGATAATAATATTTAGATTACAAATAAAATTGATATAACATATATATATATATATATATATATATATATATATATATATATATATGTACATTTATATAATATAATTTAACAAATTTATATTATTATATGATTTTTTAAAAATTATAAATTTTGAGACAGTGGTTTCTAAAATGTAAAACGTGAAACCATGGGTGAAGAGTGGAAACTGTATTTTCAATTTTGGTCGAAAAGAGGACGTGGGCAAAAAGAGGAAGGTCATTTTTGGGCGAAAGGAGTACCGCCCAGATTCTAATGGAGTTATATTTATTCATTTTACTTTATGCTTGGTTTTAAGAGCCGCACGAAATTGATTTAAGAGCCTCGTTGTGGCCACCTCTGATATATATCATATTATGTTGATAACATTTATATTTCAATGTCATACGTCTATCTTCAATGTTATCGAATGACATAGACCAGAGTTTCCCAAACCATGGGTCGCGACCCATTATTGGGTCGCGAAAGTTTTATGATGGGTCGCGACACGTGGTTACGATTACAGTTATTTTAGCCGTAAATTGATAAATGCTTATGTTATATTTTATTTCATACTTCTTCTTCTTCTTCTTCTTCTTCTACTTCGCCTTCCACCCAACTATATGGGGTCGGCCACCCTTGTCCTACACCTCCACTTTACTCGGTCAATCACATCTCCTCTGCACACACCGACAGCCCTCATGTCATTCTCCAAAGTCTCCAACCATCTCTTTTTTGGTCTTCCTCTTCCACTTTTCCCTTCAACGTCCATCTTCATAACCACTCTTACTGCATTCGTTTCCTCTCGCCTCATCACATGCCCAAACCATCTCAGCCTATTTTCAGCATATTTTATTTCATACTCTATATTAATAATGTGAAGTCTAAATATTGTAGAATAAATGACGTAAAGTTATTACGATTATGGAATATTTCTTATCTATCGGTAAAAAACAGCATCCAGAATAAAAATTCACACTAAATTCAGCAATTTTTTATTACACTAATTTTTTTATAATTAATTTTATTTATTTATTAAATTATTATTATTCAGTATATTGTATTTTATAAAAAATTCAATGATAAAATAGATTATAATAAAAATCTTATTTATTTACAGCATACTTTTATCTTTAGCGAGTGGTCGCGTACCTAATAAAGATTAAATTTATGGGTCGCCATTGCAAAAAGGTTGGGAAACGCTGACATAGACCATACTAAATCGATATATTTTGCTAAGTACTTATAAAGATAAAAATGAGAACACTAGAAGCCAGTGATTTGGTTTTGGATATTATTGCTGTTGTAATAGTTACCTAGATAATTAAATGAAATTATTGCTGTTATAGTAAAATTAGTTGTTAATATTATTATTATTTTAATTGTTAGTTTTTTGTTGATAATTGATTTTTTATATAATATTGATGTTATTATTACTGATTTATATCAATTATATCAACAATAGTTAAAATGTAAATTAAGATCTAGACTGTATATACACTTTTTCATAATAAAAAAATTAATTAAAAACTTAATTGTAAGCAATATTATGTATCAATTTAATTGCAAAATGGATCATACCATAAGTTGCTTTGAACAATTCAAGGACAACAGTCAAATTTAAATATATAAATAAATAAAAATATAAGTTTAATATTTTATTCTGTTGTGATTAGAATATGTCGTAGTGTGAAAAAAATTTATATGTATGTGTTTATTAGGGTGTCCCTTAATTTTTTTTTTTTGCATTTATGTTAGTCTCAACCAATTAATTTGTATATTTTTAATATATTGACTTGAAACTTTTTGTAGTTCATTTTTTTGTACATATATACAAATTAAGTGGGTGAGACTAACACAAATGCAAAAAAAAAAATTAAGGGATACCCTAGTGTTTATATTGTAAATCCTGAATACAACATGAATAACTGAATGATTACAAAAAAACATTTCGGGGAACTCAAAATGAACTTTTACTAGAAATTTATAAAATTTAATTCTCAAAATCCACATTAACTTATAATTTAACAAACAATGACTATGTGATAATATTTACATGAATAATCATAATAATGATCAAATGAAAATGTTTATCTGTTTCAAAATCATATTAAATTAAATTAATTAATGAAAATTGTTAAATTTAAAATCAAATCTCAATTTTCAATGCCCTATTGACGAAAATAAATATAAATCATATTTTATATCGTATTTCTAACGTCATGTAGTACAGTAGCCTATACAATACGCCGTTCTTAATTTTGTTTTAGTTGAAACTAATACGTGACGAAATAACTATACATATTTTTATACTTAATTGTTTTCTGAAGGTTTTATCACTGAATAGGCTCCCTCCTGAAAATTATTTATATTATGTAAATATTGTTCATTAATTATATATTAATTTGTTTATTGTACAATAGCCACAGATTGCAAAATTTGCAATAAAATAAAAAAAAGATAAAGCAAAGAAAAAAAAATGTTTAAAACCGTTTTAAAAATTTTAAAAACAAATGATTCCCGATCTGTGATTAACTAGCAGCATCTCTTGAAACACCGGAGTACAGTGCTCATTAGTGGCACCCGATAGATTCCATATCTAATATTGTACAATGTACGGTTGCTGATGGCATTATTTCTGTCCTTGACAAAGATATACTACGATATCCTAGTCTGTGATTTATATACATCAATATTCCTTCTTTTCTGTGGAAATACTACAAATTAGATTAAACTAATAATCTAAACAGTGGTAATACCAATATACGCGAAGTTGCGGCTTTACGGTCAAGAATATCGTCTTTGTCTATCACTTTATTAATTATTGAATTATTGTATAACTATTAACAGTTAATTACTCGTTTCTCATACGATGAGTGCATAGTTACAAAGTTATAACTTGTAACCAAAGACGGAACTAGGAGTTTCTTCGCCCAAAAAATGTTAAAATTACCCCCTAATAGACCAAGAAACAAACACCCTTTCCAACAATTTTTTCTAATAATTAGCATACATATCATGCTTATTGTTTTTAAAACACATTATCATCAGAAGAGGTATAAATATCAAACTAGTAGTAAATAATAAATTGTATATTAAAATATTACACCATCTAATATGTTCCGTTTTTCTTCGTCTAGCTCCAATTTTAAGCATTTTGATTAAAATACTTTGCTTTAAGTATAAACCAGTTGAATAAAACACGTAGACCGTGTTATGTAACATAATATACAGCGATCGTATGCCTATTCTTTACGCCTGAATGCGTTCACCGTCTGCAGACATTGTCGGTTCGATGTCCCCACCGCGGAGACAATACTTTGCTGTAATTGTTCATAAGATGAGCAACGCAATATCGTCAGAATATTTAAAGCCAAAAATGTAGTTGTATACTAACTGTTATTATATGCGCGCGATTATTGACCGTTGACGGTCGCCAGTAGGGTCTCCTTCCTGCCCAACAGTATCGTATACTTGATATTTAAGCCGTGTATTGTAAATTCAAAACTGCAACGTTTTTAATCTTAAAATTATAAATTATATTAAATCACAATGTAAAATGCCTCCAACATAGAAAAGAATATTTTTATTATTCGCTATTCCAAGACACCGTCGCTCACTGTGACCTTGGGAATCATCGATTAAATTGTCTGCTAGCACAATGTCGCATTGGTCACCTTCAAACACTAATGAAACCGTATCACCAACTAAAAATTATTAATAAGCAGTTTGTACCTAAAAACAACAAGACTTCAGTAAATCTTAATAAAACATCATTGTCTACGTTACCAACGACTTCAACAATACCGTCTAATGAATTCATCAAAAAATACTACAACAATTCCGCCTAATGAATTCACCAAAAAAGACTAGAACAACTCCGTCTAATGAATTCATCAAAAAAACAAAACTATTTGTTTATCCTAATCGCTACAGCGCGCTCGCCGACATTGGAAACGACAACGATGAGCGATCCGAGACTATCATTCGGGAGTTCTCTGATACTACTACATTTACACCAACGATAGTTCCACCGTCTATCTTGTATAGTTTACTTATTTTTATAGATTCTGTAATGAATACAGATGACGTCGTTCATTACTCAATAGAACTCTTGTAAACTTTAAACCAGGGGCGCCGAGTACAGGGGGGGCTCGGGGGCTGCAGCTCCCCATGAGCTTGATAAGGTGGAGCTCAGTCCCCCACGGTTCTAAAATTGTAAAATGCCCTCAAAATACTAATTTTATTCATAATAAATTAATTGAGAAAATACATTTTTTATATAAGGTATGTAACTTTCAAAATTAAATTGGTATTTTTTAATTTTTGTATTGTGGTTTTTTATGATTTAAATTGAATTTACTAATACTATTAAAATGTTATAACACACAAAACAACAAATAACTATATTTTACTAATTGTTTAACGATCAATTTAAGGAAAATTAAATTATTTATGTTAAACTGTACATGACGTGTTTATAAAATAGTGAGCCCCCATGACATTTTCAAAATCTGGCGCCTCTGCTTTAAACTCATACAGTTTTCCATACCATCGGCTATTATTGCACACCTGTAATGATGCGAAAATATTTAAAACCACCTAAACTTGCTGATGACTCTAGGCTACAAATTAAAGAATTACATCGAAATGTTGTTAGAAGCAACTATAATCTACTCATATCAAAATTGTATATATTATACCTATCTCATAGATTCCCAGTAGTCTGCCTTTTCAATTCAAGAAACTGCGGTTTCCCCTGAAAGTATGTTTAGCTACGACGAAATAATCTAAAATTCGCAGAAGTTAATTTGAGATAGGACTGTTTCTCCCATAGTTAGCTTTACATAGCGTGCTCACGTGTAAGCTCATCCCATGGCCTGATTGTGTTGATACAGTCTTCTAAAATAGTATAGAACGTATGGTAACATTGAATAGCGGTATAAGTCAATCTTTTTTTCAGACGTATTAATTGCTAAATGTGGTTAAGTTTGATGTAAAGAATTTCAAAGGATTAAGAAAAAATTACTGATTTACTATATCGAAAAATTCGTTAAATCTAATACTATTTTCATTCATGATTTTCAGTCTTAGTAAACTGTTTGGTTCATTGGGCAACACCGGGTAACAATAGTTAGTAATATATAAAAATAAAATATTTACTGTGGATCGAAATTGACGAATTTATACCATTGAATAACCAAGTTCGAGTATAATATACAATATAAGTCGCTTATTAGATACACTTTTGGACCAAGGTGTATTAACTAACCGATTGTTTTTAATAAGCGATTGGTTTTATCTATTACAAAAAAAAAAAGAGAAAAAAATGTGTAGTTTACATGTTACAAGTAACAGAATAGCAAAATAAACTTAAATCACTATTCAGACGGCTGGAAAAGTCATCAGCAAAAATTATACGTGTGAATGAGTATAAAACAAAATATATAGTTCCAAGGAGGCAAAACAATACAAGATCAAATTTTTCCATCATTATATTTTTGGATCAGTTCAAGTACCTGGGGTCTCTTACAGAAAATAATAAAATGATAAGTTCTGCAGGTGTATTATTGACGATTCAAGAGCTTGGTTTTGTGTTATTATAGCTGTGTCATCAACAAACACTGTATGTTGGCAGTAGATTTTAAATAACGTTAATCCACTGATTCTTGTAGAACATTATATTTTGTATTTGTGATATGTCTGTTCCAGTTCTGACATGTAGGTAGCGATTTGTTATAAATGACAGGAGTATATTGAAAATATATATTGGTTTTTATTTTTGTGATAAGTCCAAGCCGCCAAATCTTATCAAATGCCTGAGATATATCTAGGAAGGCTGCCGTAGTAAATATTTTATTTTCGTAAACGCTTATTATGATTTGGGAGATCCGTTGCACACGTTGGGGTAGTAGGTACTGACGAATTTTAATTGTAGTTTATTAGTCAAGTATTATAAACAAAGTAATGAAACATATTGTGTATTATTCAACATAAAGATTATTTTCAATTGTTATTAACAAAAATCATAACTTTTAAAAATTATATTACTTAAGTGGCCACCTCCATTTTGTATACAGTCGGCTATCCGTTTTTTCATCTGTCCATAACTCCTTGTAGGATATGCACATCGATGGCTATAATTTCCCGTCTAATGTCTTCTTTTAACTCTAATATTGTATGTGGCTTATTAGTGAATACTTTAGATTTCGAATAACCTCACAAAAAGAAATTAGGTGGAGTCGTCTCGGAGTCGAATCGATGTCGATTTTGTGTCGTGATTCAACTAAGATAGACCTTTTGGATTTTAATCTGTTTGCATTCCAGTTGACTAATATGATATCTTTAGTATTAATTATGTTAATTTTGGATTGCTGATAATCTGGTAGGGGTGGTTGACATACTGCTTGTTATTGATGTGAAAATGTTCTGGATTATTGTTTGGACACTTTGTAGTATTGTTGGTTCTTTGGAGCAGTTTGAGTAGTGATTTTTTCCATCGCATTTTGTAAAGTGTGGGTTTAAGTTGCATGATTTCTTTATGTGTCTATATGACAGTTTGTACATTGTGGTGGGTCGTTGGATTTGCGTCATGGATCAATGTAATTATACAGTTTAATAGTATTTTAAGTTCAAATATATTATTTAATTCCTGCCTTCTGGTTAGTTGCATGGCTACTAGGGAAAGTGTAATTTTATTTTTATTTGTTAATTGAAAAATGTTTTTTCGGCAGGTTTGTTTTTTTTTTCTTAATTGGTTTAATCAATGACCTGAGATTTGTGTCGGAGTTGGGATAAGATGATTTTTTGTCCATTTCGGAGAGTAGTCTACTCTTTACATTAATGAAAGATTGGATCTTTTGGTCTTTTGTTTTATTTGAGGTTGATGTAATTTTAATTTAATTGATTTTAGCTGTGCGTTGTACGTTGCACATACGTAATTAATTTACTGAGCTTATCGCCCGTAAGCGATGGATTTTATCGCAGAGTGGTATGTTGAGTTGTTGCGTTTTGGACTATATAATGATATTATACATTATCAGATAACGACGTTGCTATCGCTGCTATAATTAATGCTGTCGAGAGTTATAAAATAAAGTGTGCGGGATTAACGTAAGGACTTGACGGTATTCTAAACGCGTACTATTTATGAAGAAAATCAGTATAAATATAAAAGATTTAAAGAAATTCATAGAGAAAATAATTTAGCTTTTTAAAAATCTTGAATATTTTAAAATATTCCTCAAAACTTACACTATTTTATAAAATATATGAATATATAAATATAATACATTTCAGTGTATCAACTATGCATATTCCAAAAAAGTCACTTCTACTATACTTACCAAATCGTTTGGTAATCACATCATTGAACCGTTTAATTCATTTTGAACGTGTTGCCGTACACAACAGGTATGAGAAAACTTAAAAGTTTTTTTTTTTTTTGTCTTCGTAGACGGTTTATCCAATCATAGTATCCGAAATCCGATGGTTTTCTAATGATTTCCGGATTATAACTGGATATGACTTGAGCAAAATTCGGTAAAAGTTTCTATCTGAAAATCTTGCGATTCTTTTAGTATTCACACTCGACGTCATTGTTATATTACCAAAACGTAATTGCCAATAACAGGCATAAAATAGTTGGTGTGGTCCGTTAATAGAAAATAAGTTTTTTTTTTTTTGTTTTTACCCAATGAAACGTTATTGCTAAACGACATAACACTTGTTCCGCTATACATGCCATACTATATGTGTGTGTGTGTGTGTGTGTATCATTACTATTATAAACACCGTACAGTTGCATTGTTCACTTGTAACAACTATCCGACCACACGCCTATGCGCGAACCCATAACAAACGTACAAAGCGTATACACGCACGTATACGTATTATGATTATATGCGGTGTATGCGCGCGCATAAGAAAATTTTAAATAAACGATGTGTCTTGAAAATTATCATATCGTCATCGTGCGATGTATATCGTGTACGTATTGCGTTATGCGATAATGTTAGGTACGTTTGATGTGTTACGCACACGTGCGGTTAAATTGGCAGCGACGAGGATGATTCCGCGACACGCGTATACAGGGCGATTTTCTGAGTATGCTCTCATATTGTTTAAACGCTCGCATTACGCATTTATGGAAAACGTATACGATACTAGTGGATACTTTTTGTACTCCTGCCGCACTATCAACTTTTGTTTTTTTCAAATGGAAATACCGTTTCTTTTTTTTTCGTATAATTAATTATTCGGTTTATTTTTGAGGAATTTTTTTATGTAATATAGTCGAAATTCGATGGGAACTTATTCAGGCATTATTCACATTTTTCTCATGAAGAACTCGGAACAATTTCTTCGATCCATATAACGAAATCATCATTAATTCACGGTTAAGTGATACACAGAGTTGGGCGCAGATAACTTAAAATTTATCAAGATATAGATATAAGATAATTAGTAAAAATTTATCTAAGATATAGCTAAAAATAAAAATAAAATTGAGTATTATTTAGATATAGATAAAAGATAAAAGAATAAATATCTTGATAAAAAAAAATAGATGAAAACTGTTTTAATTTATTTTTGTTAACCATATAATATAGGCATCATGAAAAAGTATATTTAAATGCAACTACTAGCACTAAAGTAAATTATAGGTAAATATTATATAAATAATTTATAGTTTTTAATTCGTTAAATAATTCAGTAATCTAGATACTTATTCTAATATGACTAAAAATATTTGTAATCAATAATTTTTTGCCCATTGAGCGTCTTAGGATAATACTGACATCGGGCTGTCATATGCTTATCATCATATTTCATATTTCTGAAAAACTTTCTACTAAATAGATAACACATCGTTCTGGTAATTAGTACAATTTTATTAATCGTATTTGCATTATTTTTATTTTTGATGATTCAATTGAATTCGTCCATATTTAAATGTTAAACTAAAACTAACCGACAGGTTATAACTTATAACTTATAATGATTAATGATTGACCATTGAAAAATAAAAACAGATTGAGGGAGAGGATTGACGAAAACAAATATTAAGAAAATACAATAATATTTATGGCCGAATTTAAATAAAACTATTTTACGCCTTAATCCAACTTATTAGTTATTACAGATTAGACTACCATGATTCTAAATTATTTTATTATTGCAAGAAAAAAAAAATCTCTAAAAATTAATTTATTTGTATAAATTCCATTAGATAACACTTTTATGTATTTTAGATAATACAGCAGATAATTATTTCTTCAACTATCTAGATAAAATAAAAGATAATTAATTATTTATCTAGATAATTCCCAACACTGATGATACATTATGTGTAATTTTATTGAACCGAAATTCACTAATGGTTTCGAGATGCTGTGGATAAAATGTCTCGGAACACTTATAAAAATATAAGAAAAAAATAAAATAAAATATCAATACAATAATTATTTTATACCTTTCGTGCGCAAATTTCAATTTGAGCATATCCGAAAGTATACAAGAATTTTTTTTTTATTTTTCCGTTTTAATCGAGAACTGGGCGGGAACTGTGTTAACAATACTTCCGCCCTACTAGTTTAAATATATACATTGATACACCAGAATTCCGAGGAAATTAACTGAATAATAATTTTTGCATGGAAAAAATTGCGTTCTCATTGGAAAAACAAATGTTGATATGGCCACGGGATATTGCTGAGTAGGTGTCAAAAAATAAACCTCTATAAACTGAAAAACATTGTTTTATAATAGGCGCACGTCCTCCGTAAATCAGGATTTAAAAAAATGTGTTAATTAAAAATAAAAATGAGTTAAGCACAACTTATCGAAGTATACGACACGTGTGTGCATAATGGGCGCGCGCAAGTCGACGAAAACAAATTGTTCGAAAATTTAAGGCGACAACGCGAACGGGTTGGTAGGCAAGTCAGGCAAGTGGGCACACAGAGGTAGGTGGTTATAGGTCGGTACATAATTTACTGTGTGCATGCGTGTAGGTACCGTTTTGTCTAAACGAACTGTTCGTTTTTCGTAACACGCGAAGTACGAGATTTTTACGGGCTATTATTATACCGCGCGAACAAATACTTGTATATTAAAACGTGTATACAGGATGTTTGAAAAAAATAAGGTATCGCGACGGACAACGGAAATAAAATAATGTATATATCAATACAGATTCTCCAAGGATTTTTGATAGTTAATTTTTTTATTTTTATTATTATTCCCTTCGTGTCGTTATCGGACAACCAAAACCGCAGCAAGTCGTCATCGTACGTGAAATTCTAATCTAAGCTCGTGCGGTGTGTCGTTTTTCGTTTCGTTCGTTTCCGGCTCCGTCGTGGTGTTTCAAACGTGATTAGTGTGGCACATCGTTTGGGCGTTCGAATCGGTCGCGTTTAGTTTGCATGTTCACGTGTTCATAGTGTTTGAAGTTTGAAAAAATAAAAAACATAAGTAAAATCTTTTTTTTCGCTCGAGTTGATTATGTACGAGTAAAAATCAACAACAAAAATGTTAGGGATTTCTACGTCTTCGTTGTTCGTATAAGTTTTCAACGAAGTTCTGTAAAAAGTTTCGAAGATAAAAATGAAAACAGTAAATCGAGCAAATTAATTTGTTGGCGTTTCCGTCCGAATACAAAGACGAAAATAACGTGGCGGTTTCCCGTGCTTCATCGCGGACGACTGGTTTTACGTCGTAAACGATTTGCGGATCGGCGGAGGCAGTAAACAATGTCGACAGGAAAAATCGACAATTTCGACAAGTACATATTTCCCACGTATCCGCAGGTCGGCGTGCCATTACACGTGTATCCGTTCGACTTGTTTTCTTTGAAGCACCCTGTATTTGTACACGCACCCGTTTATTCGACGTTGTCAATCACATACATTATTGTAAACATAAATACGCATGTACGATTCGACTACGACGAACTGTATACGGTGAAGCGAACACAAGTTAGTTTTTTTACGTTCGTTACCCATTCCGAGAGCTCTTAAAGGGGTAGTTCGATTACTACTGGCACTTTCAACCTGCGACCGCGCGGGGTCAATGTCACAATGCGACTCGGTCGCGTGTTTTGTATCGTTGTATCGAAAAATCTACCGATCGTGTACGTTTATAAATGCATACACGAAATAGTATACACACAAATGTAGTACACATTTATACGAAACAGCAATACAATATCGTGTAATTTTTATAAGCGCGCACGTCGTCTTGAAAACGAGTCTCCGCGGGTGCCTATTTATTCAATTACGGCCCCATACAGGCGCGTATCCAGAATTTTATTTCGGGAGGGGCTGATCAACATTTATAAACATAGTAATACAGTAAAACAAAAAAATTAAATGTTTAAACACTATGTATACAATGTAAGGTAATAGGTACAAGGTAATAGGTAGGTACCAAATAGTAAGTTTTAAACGTCTCGTTCACTATTGGCAAAGTTGTCTAAAACCATATCGTTCGTTGTACAAATATTTCTATGAATATTTAGTAATGCTAAACCAACAAGAAGATTCTCTGTAGTTGAGTTTCTCAAATATGTTTTTAACCTTCGCAGTGTTGAAAAACTGCGTTCAGCTGATGCAGTTGACACGGGAAGTATGGCAAGTATTTTCAGCAGTTGGTAGAGATTAGGATATAGAGTTTTATCACAAGAAATTAAAGCGTCTGTGGAGGTGGAAGGTCTTGATGAAGGTTCTACAAAGATCCATTTAGATATCCATAAATCATACACAGCCTCAACTGTATCTTTAAAACCTGGCAAATCATCCATGTAAAAATCAACTGCTTCACGAATAAATAAAAATGATTTATTAATACAAAGAAAAGGTAAAATATACTGTAACGAAATAATAGTTTCTTTTTGAATCATAAAACGATCATTTAAAGATGAAATTAAATCATCTAAATGCGGGATAAAAATAGTTCTCATATAGTTTTCTTCAATAGAACAAAGTGGAATATTTGATTAATTTCTTTGATTAACACGTATTCGTGGTTTTTTTTCCTCGACATTTAATAATGCAGCAATTTCTTTTGCTTCTGCGTAAATATCATGAAATACAGCTGAACAATTTTCTCTCATTTTTTGAAATGTTAATGTTATGGTTTCTATTTGTTTAAGTGCTGTAGCTAGATCTAAATTGCCGTAAAATTTGTAAATTGCCATAATATTGTGCAGCTCTATAGTCTTCTTCCTCTTTTCGTGAGGTCGACAAAACTCATATACTGCTCTATAGTGATCGGCGATCGTTATCGAAAGGTTTATAATTACTAATTAGTATCTATGATTTCCAGTATTATCTCCAGTGGTAGTTTTGTCCATGAGTGATAGGATAGGCTAACAAAATAATACGAATTTAAAATCTATAAAATGGAATTTAAAAATTTTGCATTGACTTTCATAAACCATGAAAATATTTTTTAGATTTTCTTAAAATTTGGGGGGAGCTGCAACCCACTCAGCCCCCCCCCAATATATACCCCCCTGATCCCATATATATACATACGTGTATATAATTGTACACAAATCGCATTTTTTTGTGTATTGATAACCCTACATTTGATAGTAACAAGAACACAAAAAGTAGAGTATTATATGAAAAAATGATACTTAATATTAATTATGCATTCATGCTACTCGATGGCGGCTGTTTACAATCTTACAGTATATTTTATTACTATCGAAAACGAGTCGTATTGGCACGACGAGAAAACAAGACACGTCCAGTGTTCTATTTGCAGTGATCCCCAAAGTGTGTTCCGCGGAACGTAACGGTTCCGTGGGACGATCTCAAGGGTTCCGCAAGATGTATGTGAATATTATGAGCAGTAACTGTAGTAAACAATAGTCAAACAATTATTTTTAAAACATCTTTTGAAGTATTGGTTTTTCAATAAGTAATTAAAAACTTGATGTTAATTTTAAGTCGGATACATTGAGGCACCGCGAAATACAAAATACTTCGTAAGTGTTCCGTGGCCGCAAAAGTTTGGGAACCGCTGTTCTATTCCATATTATTATATTGCAATCGAAGCTCGGTTGCCACTTGATTATAATACGTATGATTGGCGTATTTTTAATCATAGTTAATATAATTTTTCGGCCTGTTATCGAATTCTATCGTAACTTTTTTATCTTATCGCATCAATAAACGTTTTATCGGTCAACAGCAACCGAATAAACTATGCGTATGTAATGTGTAAGGGACGGATTTATATGCAAATTCATACATTTATTAAAATATTTTAAATCTGATAGGAAATGTCAAATATGCAAAACTTAATGTTATTCTTATTATAACATTAATCTTATTTTAAATATTCTGCATATTTTTGAATCTTTTTAATTTTTGTTGCGTAATTAATGATGAATAATTATTATTTAATAATGTATATTGTTGTATTTATGTTAATAGCCCATATTTTCGTTCTAATCATCCACTGGAATAGTGTAAATTGATAGATATGAATTCAATGACGAATTTTTTATTAGTTTTGTTTTCATTTTTTTAAATGTGGGTTAATATTTTAACTAGGACAATAATATTGGTAAAAATGTAGACTATTATTGGTAAATAATGTTAAATTGCAATAAAAGTTACAAATAACAAAGTTTTTCACTTCCTTTGTTTCATAACAATATAAAAATACGTGTAGTAAAGCATATACTCGTAAATACATTTTGAAGGTTTTTATGTGCATATAATTCCTTTCCGTAGTTATATTTTTATATTTAACAACATTATTTGGTATCAATTATTATAACGTAATACTCGTACGATCGTCGGTGATGAAAGAGTTAATGGCATTAAAATATATCATTATCAAGTCACAAAGATAATCAATAAAAAGATTTGACGATTTACAATGTTTTAGAACAAAATATCAGATAGAAAGATAATTTAAACACTGTTCCAATGTTATTTGTAAATATCTCATTAATAATTATTACGGGGTACCTGTAATAGTTTAACGTTAATAATTCGTGACAAATAAATGAAAAACGAATGTCAAAAATATTACATTGTTTGTTAACAAGTACAAAAGACATTGAATACGACAACTGTAATTTTTAAATTAATTTTACTCGTATACCATAATTATTATTAAACAGTGTTTCGTTTCCTATCATATTACTGCTGCGAGAGGTATATTTTAAATAAACCATTTCGTGTTTAAAACACGCGACACGAGTTTTCACGATATGTTTTCCGATTCGAATATGGTGGCCTGCAAACCGTTTTCGTTCTCCGTCGTCGAAATACGGGGCGAATGTGCTTTCATCAGATTTGTTCGTTTTATAAACGTCCAAAACATTTAAATCTCACGAAAAATTTGTAACTATGCTTAACCTTTGAATTACGCGGTATAATAAAATTCTCGATTCCACCATACGCCCGTTGCGACGTTGTACAACATTGTTGGTGCTAGTATAGCGTACGATCTCTGCCAACGTGAACGCGAATTACGAGCCACTTAGCATTACCCAAAATACACCCCGAGAAGGTTTCAAAAATATTTACTTGCATTTAGCTAAAAAAATATTCAAATTTAAATTACATCCACGAATAGGTTTCGTTTTAACCAATTTAGTCGTCGTTATTGATATAAGTAGCCCGCGTATCTTCTGAAGAAGCAATGAACGAATCTGATTCCATTTCTGGCACATCTTTCGTCAACACTGATCTGAATGTGACTGAAGTATAGAATAGGTACGCATCTCTTTTTCTCTTATATGGATATTTTTACACCTGATCATGATCTGTCTACACCCTGTGTGCGTGCACCTTTTAATGGATCAATATAATTTTCTTGATGATTAACATTGTTATGAATGAAAACTGGATAGTAATCACAAGTAGAGCGCATGCAAGCGATGGATCGCACGATACACTAGCACCACCTTGTTTGTTCTTTAACAAGACGAAGTGAGATCCCCGGGAACCGAATTTCAACGCGTGACTTGAAAATGGTAAAACTATCGGACTCTTGCGGGATTTCGTTTTCGAATCCGTGGGTTCTCTGCCCACGAAATCCTCGGGTAAAAAAGTCTACAGCCGGCACTCGATCATTGCGACCCGTACTGATAACGTAATACACGCCGTCGAACCCACCGGCATACACGTATATTATACGTGTAAATATATATAATAATCACACAAATAATAAGAAGATATACCTGTTATTAATTATATAATTATTTGTATTCAATAAATATCTCCTAATAATCATAATTTCTCATTTCATGCAGTTTTTAATGCGAAAGAAAATATGAATATTCCCACGTTAGTATGCGAATAACATAATTTCGGCGAATATCGTTATTTACTAATTAAAGTCATTAACTGTTCACATTCACATCATAAAACCATCGCATGTGTAGTACAAACGAGTATTTGGTATATTTCGAGTTTTGGTTCTATTTTTATTTAGAGTAGCTAAAAGATGATCATAATATTTACTGATGCGGTTTATTGTATCAGCATTAGAGATGTTAAAATACCGGATTTTATTTTGTATAATACCGTATAATACCGGTATTATACCTGTATTATACCGTATAGAACCTTCCAGTAC
>JASXSY010000170.1:0-173955 GCA_034509805.1 Sipha maydis
GTTTCATTTTTTTCTATTAGTTTTATTATCAAATTGATCCTTTAGTGATAACTACTACGAGTAAACCAAATTTTATTCGAATAAAGTTCACACCAACTTGCTGTTGTCAGGATGAATCTTTTTGATATTATCTTCTTCTTCTTATGTGCTTTCACAACTCTGTAAGAATTTTGGCTGCCACCATTACTGCTTTCCAATAATCACGATCCTGTATCTTTTCCTCTCAATCTGTTACTTCTAGCTTCTCTAGATCTTGCTGCACTCTATCTATCCATCGTTTCTTTGGTCTGCCTCTGGGTCTTTTGCCTGTTGGCTTGTATTCAATTACTGCTCTAACTTCATTTGTTTCTTCTCATCTCATTGTGCGTCCATACCATTGGATTTTCTGTCTCTTTATATAACTTGTTATGAGAGGTACTTTGGTGATTTCCCTTAATTCTTTGTTTTTCTTCTAAGCCATTTGTTTATTTCGGTATTAAAAACTGGTCCACATATTGTTCTTAGTATTCTATTTTCAAATACTTCTGAGTTTTCGTTCGATTTGCACTGTCGTTAGCCATACTTCGCACCCATAGGTTAGCGTTGGTCTTACAATACTCATGTCCAGTCGTACTTTCGTTCCACTAGAGAAAAGTTTTGATTTGAAGTATTGTATTAATGAGAAAAAAATCTTTTACGCTTTGAGCAAGTGACTGGTTATTTCGGTGTTCTAGACGTTGTTATCAGTGAATGTTACACCTAGATACCTGAAGCTATGTGTTTTCTCGAATACGTAATTGTCTACTGTAAGGCCTTCCTCATCTATTTCAGCTAACATTTTCATTACTTTTGTTTTCTCCTCAGTTATTTCTAGACCAATATATTTTGCTTCCTGAATGAGGGCTGGAAATAAGCTCTTGTGGACCATAGCATGAACTGCTACTGAATAATAGTCATTACATACTCGGTACCCGGGTATTACCCACATCAAATCAAGAGCACTAGTACATACGCTGATACGCAATCATCAACCCACGCGGTGGGCTGGTGAGCGAGACCGCGGTGGAGCAGCTGAGGCATCAATAAAAAGTACCATGACAGAAGACCGTTTACAAAATCTTATAAAGATAACTTGTAAACAAGACTATGAAGTTAACTCAAAGAGATTTATTATAATTATAAAGATGATTTTTCTATGAATACGAGTTCGCAATTATCTATAGTCTTAAAACATTAACTTACTTTGAAATAAATAACAATTCACCAATAAATATTTAAGTCTTATTTTATTATACTTCATTTTTTTTGTTATCATAAAAATAAAATAATAATAATTTTAATGAATATAATATATCATAAGAATAAAATATATTATATTCATTAAAATGTATTTTATTAATCTAAGAGGATTGAAAGTAATCCTGTTTTTCGACGTTTTAGAACCAAAAGATAGACAATTGTTCAACTACTTATATACCTATACTTATTAAATTATATACTCGAATTAATAATTATCCTTAGAGAAATAACTATGTATATTAATTTGTACCTAATGTGTGTAGTATTGGTACTTATTTTAATATTTTTATATTTTTTTTTTTCAGAAAAGTAATGTCTTTATAAAGAGGAGTTGATTGATCATAGCTCGACTACCTGTGGACTTAAAACAATTTGGAATTTATTTTAGTCAAAATTCGATCAAGTTTCAAATAATTATAGGTTTAAAACAAGGGGATGCACTTTCTCTCTTGCTATTCAATACAGCGCTAGAAAAGGTGATAAAAAGTGTATAACATAATGGATATGGACTAGTGATCGGTGCATCGAAGTTGCATGTGTTAGGGTTCGATTTAAACCTAATAGTCCGGCCAAAATAGACATTTAACTTCGGAATAATTCGCATAGAGCTGAAAATTGGTACACACCTTAAGTTACTCATCCTAAATAAAGTCTCAAAAGTCCCCATCGATCCTATTGCTGCTAATTTTTTTATTTAAGGTCAAAGGTCACAAAAATAGGTTTTTTCATTTATCTCTTAAAATTTAAGCGTTTTTGTAAAAATAGCTTGGACAAAATTTGTAGATCAAGTAATTGTCTAAAAAAATTGTCCTTACACTTTTTTACCTAAAAGTAATAATTCATGAGTTATCTTTCGGTCTACGATTAGTCGGGGGGGGGGGGGGGGTCGCGGCGCGCGAGGTGATTCTTGTCCGCGATCAGAGTTACTCAGAAATTCAGCACACAATAAAATACGCATCCAGCACTTTTTTACCTATAAGTTATAATTCATCAGTTATCGTGATTTCAAAAATTTATCAATTTTAATTTATCTTCATAATATTATCCATATTTTTTTGCCATCTTTAAAGTACATTTGTTGCAACATATTTTTGGTAGTATCCCATAAAGAGGTATTCTACGATTTTATTTTTAATGTTTTTTTAATATTGATAGAAACAATAATTGACAGTAAATAATTATTAAACTTAAACTATTTATTATAAAAACAAAGTACAATAGGTAATAAGCAAATATATTTGATTTTTAAAATTGTCTTATAATAATTAATAATAATATTTAAATTCTTCTTCGGCAATATTAGTTTATTCCTATTCACTTTCTTCGTCCTCTTGTAGCTGAACTTCGATAGGTTGCTCTGCGAAAGGAGATAAATCAAACACTTCTTCGTTGATGGATTCTTCATAATCTGTTGAATTTGATTCGACATTAGAGCATGACTGACCTTGACAACTACTACATACTATTGAACAGAACAGAACAAGCCGACTTTTTTGCAGCTGCAATTGTAGTTACATCCTTTTTTGCAGTTACAAAAAATTGTGTTCAGAAGTCTTTCTGGAGCAGGAGGAAGAATAGTTTGGATTGGCTCCAGACCATCATCTTTTAATACCCATCCCCAGTCTTCAGGGTTAAGTTCATTACCTTGCCATACTTGGACTTGATAGTAGACACGGTATAAATGTTGACAAGCAGCGGCAGATGTTGGAGGAAGTCACGATAAATTTACTCTTCTATTACTCCGTGTATTTTCTACAAAACTTAAATATCTTAACCTGTCTATAGAGTCAATTTTTTATATAGCAAGAATAAAACGAATTCCATTAATAAGAATTATGTCTGAAGAAGAGTCGGTGTTTTTAAATACTTTTGCGAAATCAATTAGATCATGACTTTTTTCAACACTTTTATTTTACCTCTTTGGTACGATAAGATACTATTTAGAATATAGATAGGTACTTAATACTGCACGATGCATAAGACGTGATAGTGGTGTTTATTTTTATTTTTAACTATTTAATATAATATGGGTATCGGTACAGCACTTAGTATAAACTGTTATATTGAGAATCAGATTATTTGTATTTTCATGTGTGAGTAACACAAACGGTTACTATTATTATATATATATATATATATGTATATCAAGTACGAATATTCATAGTTTTTGAAATCATAATATATTGGGTACGTATTTTATTATGTGCTGAATTTCTGAGCAACTCTGCGGACTAGACTCACCTCGCGCGCCGCGACCCCCCCCCCCCCTCCCCGATTAAGCGTAGACCGAATGATAACTCATGAATTATTTTTTTTAGGTAAAAAAGTGTAAGGACAAGTTTTTTAGACAATTACTTAATTTACAAATTTTATCCAAGATATGTAATAATAACATATATAATAAAATATAAATATGATAATCAACAACATAGTATTATATATAATTTGTAGAGGTGGGTCGAACAGTTCGAAGTTCGAAAAATCGAACCGAACTTTAGGTATTCGGTTCGCGTTCGAAAGTCGAACCCAGTTTTAAAAAAATCGAACCGATCTAAACTCGAACAAAAAAAATCGAAAATCAAAATAGTTTGAAAATTAAAATAGTTTGAACTCAAAAAAATGTACGACAGCAAAAATTCTAACATGTCAAACGTTTCAAACTAAAAATGTTCCCGAAGTGTATTTTATTTTTAGTTTTTCCTATTGTCTATAATCTATAATCTATATAGTATATACAATATTCTATATTATATAATATATACTATGTATTTAAATTTTAAATATTACAAATGTAAAATTAAAACCACGATATTGTCCGGGCATCAATTATTATTTATTTCGTGTGCTATTGAATTATTTATAGACTTAGATAATTATTTAATATTTTGGTTTTGTTGTTTTGAACTGTTTATAATTTATAATTTAATTTATATAATCGAAGTTCGAAACACGTCGAACAATATAAATATTAAATATTAAATCTTTTAAATTTGCATAATTTTTAAGGTTTAAAAAATACAAATCTGAAATAATTTTATTCAATTTTTTAATTTCTAAAACATTTGGTACCTACTAGGTACTACCTACCTAACAATTTTTACTCTACACAAAAGAGATGAGAATAAATACTAAAATACTATAATTCTAAACTAAAATGTTATACCTAACCGATAAAACTTCAATTATATTAAAATTTGAATAGTAAATAATCTTCTTCTTCTTCTTCTTCTACTTCGCCTTCCTCCCAACTATTTGGGGTCGGCCACCCTTGTCCTACACCTCCACTTTACTCGGTCAATCACATCTCCTCTGCACACACCGACAGCCCTCATGTCATTCTCCAAAGTCTCCAACCATCTCTTTTTTGGTCTTCCTCTTCCTCTTTTCCCTTCAACGTCCATCTTCATAACCACTCTTACTGCATTCGTTTCCTCTCGCCTCATCACATGCCCAAACCATCTCAGCCTATTTTCTCTCATTTTGTCCACAATTGGCGCTACACCAACACTACCTCTCACGTATTCATTCCTTATTCTATCTTTTCTTGTCACTCCACTCAACCATCTAAGCATTCTCATTTCCGCGACACTCATACTTTGTTCTATTCTCCTGTTAACCGCCCAACACTCTGAACCATACAGCATAGTTGGTCTCACTACACTTTTATAAAATTTACTTTTATAATTTTTGAATAGTAAATAATAATAATTTGAAAAGTTCGGTTCGAGAAATATTTTTGAGTTTGACCCACCTCTAATAATTTGGTACAGAGATATATTAGACCTACTGGCAGAAGATAGGCTAAGTTAAAAAGTAATAGTAACCCTGGGAGGTGTTAAAGCAGACATTTTCATATTTACGATGAAAATTTTAATAATTTATTATTTATATTTTATTTATTTTAATAAAAATAATTACTGTAATATAAATTATTATTAAATTATCAACGAATTTAACACACAGTTTGAGACATATGAGAGGTACGATTTTTAACAGGCTACAAAGTGCACGGGTTCAGCTAGTTTACAGTATAATAGAACTATGATTTTTATTACTTGATATCTAAATATAATGCCCTTATTACGAGTAAAAATAAACTATTGGTCTATTTACAAAAACAAATAATATGCTTAAAAGAAAAAACCAAGTAGTTTTGTTAAAGGCTTCATTTAATTAAATGTTTTATTGATGTTTGATTGTAATAAAGTAAACAAAGTTAAAAGAGAACAAAATGTTTTAAAAAATATTAATTAATTTTAAGGAGCTCCAATTCATTTATTTGATTTTTCTAATTACAATCATCAATCAAATGTTATAAAATTAAAATACTTTTAAATTTAATAATAATATCTTCTATTTAGAAAGCTACTTATTGTGTCAGGCAGCCAAATTGATAAATCTTAAGGTGATTGCCAAACATGAATTTTTGTTTCACTCTATCACATGCGCATAATCAGGGATTTAGAAGCTTCCAACATCGATCAACCAATTGATGTAATAAAAATGTTGAACTATCTATCCTATATATAATACATATACCCCAATAAATTGGCTCTTTTCATAATTAAAAATTTATATAAATTCAATATTTACATGCAATCCCATAACTAAATAAACACATATGATTTTTTAACAGATTTCTTTAAAAATATCTAAATATATTTAACTTTAACGTGAGATACCTTGAACCATCATCATTTTGTTACTTTATACTTTTGTAAATATTTAATGCTTAGAATGCTTAGATGGTTGAGTGGAGTGAAAAGAGAAGATAGAATAAGGAACGAATACGTGAGAGGTAGTGTTGGTGTAGCGTCAATTGTGGACAAGATGAGAGAAAGTAGGTTGAGATGGTTTGAGCATGTGATGAGGCGAGAGGAAACGAATGCAGTAAGAGTGGTTATGAAGATGGACGTTGAAGGGAAAAGAGGAAGAGGAAGACAAAAAAGAGATGGTTGGAGACTTTGGAGAATGACATGAGGGCTGTCGGTGTGTGCAGAGGAGATGTGATTGACCGAGTGAAGTGGAGGTGTAGGACAAGGGTGGCCGACCCCAAATAGTTGGGAGGAAGGTGAGGCAGAAGAAGAAGAAAAAGAAGATACTTTTGTAAATATTTATAATAGAAAAATAAATCGTACTACGATATCCCATGTAATGTTCATAAGTTATATTAATTAATAAAAACAATTTATAGGAACACAATTTGGAAGGTAAAAATAACTTTAAAAATAAATATTAAATAGTATTAAAGAAAATCAAATATAAAAATATAAATATTTGATTCAAAAAATATTAATTCATTATATACAAGTGCACTTAAAACATTTTAATTAATAAAAATAATTCATTAACTCAATACATTAAGAAATCACATCTACTCGCCATGGCTGATCGGTACTTGAGTATGGAGACAATGGCAGATCAAAAGGCATGGGAAAAGGTGGTGTTCTACCATTATGTTGTTTGTGATTTATAGAAAATGTATCACATCCAGTCTACGAAAATAAAATATTTGTAATAATTATAAATGTATAAGAGTGATGAGTACAAAATTTCAAATTAATAATTATACCAAAAATTGAGGTAAGAATAAAACTCCAACTTCATATGCACTTATACTGTTACTTTGATCCGATTTTAATTTTTTTCCCCATGCAGCTTTTGATAAATTAGCACTAGTCAGTAAAAACCAAGACATTTCTGTATTACAAGGTGAAATGCGGCAGTAGGTCTTTATATGCGGCACAGTCTTTGATCGATTTCGTAAATTACTAACCCACTTACTGTATAAAATGTATAAAGTTACAAAAGATGTATCATATTTTAACATACTGATTCATTTTATTATTCAATACAAACCACATGTAGTTTGTGAGCCATGTTTGTTTTTGGTGTACTTTGTCACTGTATGGTACACATAAACCACCTACTGGTCCATCCCAACTGTTTAAAATATTAGTCATGGTAGGAAAAATCTGAAATAAAAAATGTATTATAAAAGTATTAATAAAATTTAAAATAATTATTAGTCTAACCAAATTGAAGTTTACACAATTTCTTTCAGTGCTATAATGGGTAGATTGAGACAAACTTTCAGCAAATTCTGATAGTAACCAGTCTTTATCACTAGCACCAAAACTACCCAAAGAAGAGACTTGGGATATTATAGGCCAGTCTGATGGTTGACCAGATGGTATGCAAGCATGAGTTTTCAGAATATTTTTCAAGTATTCTTGACCCCACATTGGTTCAAAGTGTTTCCCTGGAACACTAGGAATAAAAAAAACACTAGGCGCCAAAAAAGTTCCAATATTAATTTATTGTAATAATGTATATTAACATAAATAATTACTTTGCTTCACTGAAATCAACTTTTTCAATTTTTTGTATCCAAGATTTTAATAATGGTATATTATTATAAGAATTTAAATATCGCAGAACATCTTTTTTAAAGCCTGTTTTTGAATCACCATCAGTTTTATCATTATCATTTTTCAATGGAAATTTTGGACTTACCCACAACCTAAATAAAGAAAATGATACATTCAAAATTGAAAAAAAAAAATTAACAGTAAATTTTTTACCCTTGTGTTATGTTTGTAAATTCTACTTCTCGAAGATTTCCAGTCATAACTACAATTCGTATACTTCCATCTGCATAGGCAAACATTGATACCTTACTGAAATTTCCAATATTGAATTTTTATCATATTAAAATGAAAATATTAATTTTGTTACTAACCTATGATGATGACTAAATGGATTTGGTAGTTTTATTTGTTTAAAACTTAAATTTGGTATTTTTTTCATTTCTTCTAATTCATAATCACAAGATTCAAACAAAAGTGATATTTTTCCCCTGAGTAAAAAAAAATATATATATTCATACATTAAAATTTACATTTCCAATAAAGTTCCTATTTGTAATATTTTGTTTTAAAGAACCGCCTTGTTCCTTAAGCAGGTTCAAATGTATATAATTTTGTTTCTGTTACTCTTATACAAAATAATATTAATCTAATTGTTTTTTTAAATATTGCATAGGGTGTATAAATCCATAAAATAATTGTATTTACTTGTATTATTACCTCTGACCAGTAATTCGATACTGAGCATAGAGCCAACCAAGTTCAATTATGAGGTTTATATGAAGTGATTCTTCTAAGTCACCAAGACTTTTGTCTAAAAGTTCTGAAATACAATAGAATACATATTATATAAGCACTGTTACCTACTTCCACGCTCAGGTTCATAGGCATACACAGACCTGTATTTTAGTAAGTTTATAGAATACTTTTGGACGCTAGCTCAACAAAGCATGTAGGTATATTTTATAAATGATATTGTTTAAATAATTAAATAAAATATCTTTAATTATTTACTTAATATCGTGGGACATTAATTCCAATGAATATGTTTATTACTTTTGTATTCAATTGTAGCTGTTAGATTAACATAAGTTTTAACATTTTTCATAATTTAGAACATTATGATTTATTTTTTCTATTATTAAACATAATTTAGGTGTTTTTTAACAAATTTTTTAGAATAGATTACATTTGAGATTAAATTTAAGTAACATCAAACAAAATAAGGGCTTTTTACTCTTAAATTTTAAGGTCCCGTTTATAATATTTCAAGGGTGCCTGGGCACATCTGGCACCACCCTATATGCACAAATATGCTTATGTTGGACTACTGTATCTGAGTGAGAATTATGTACCTGCAAACGATAGTGTCAGTTCTTCAACATGTGTTGATGAGACACGATCTACAGGAGACAAAAAAAATCTGTATGGCTGGGCACGCTCTAACTTTCTGTTGACATTTCCTTTGGTATGTTTCCAAACATTATCGGTGTATGTATTCGGATTGATGTCCTTCTGAAAACCAGACATTATAAGGTGTCCTATGAAACAGTACGCGGACTAATGTTTTATAAGGCCGTTAATGTTTTCCAAACGTTCACATCCAGGAAGCAACGCAATATCGAACTATCACAATTTGCATTGGCAGTATAGGAAATAATATTACAGTTATAATACTTTTATAACATAATACACTAGTCTTAAATAATTTATCACTGCTAAACAGGTAGTAGATAGTGAACGCCGGTTGTGGAGTCGATAGCCACGAACTAAGATTACAGATTATCACTAACAAAAATCATATTGCATTTTTATCAGCTGCAGTTCATGTCGATAACCGTGGTCGTGTACCAGTTCCACAGATACGTACACGGTCTTAGCCATAGACATATTATGTGCGCCCAGTGGCAATTTCTCGTTGGTGGTGGCCAAACTGTTTCGCGCCAATTATAAAATTTAAAACTCGTATTTTTATTTTTCAATGATTCATTTGCAAGACACAGCTCCTCAAAATATTGGTGGTTTTCAAAATGTTTTCAATAATTGTAAAGACCTGGTCATGATCCACGGCTCACTTCTACGATTGCTAATGGGTTGGCACCGCTAGGCTAGTCGCTGACATACAATTTTCAATCACGCGATAGTTATGCAACAGTTGGATCATAACCGCGCTCACAAATGCAACTAAACTATCGTGTTATAGTAGGCACGCGCACATGATACAATTATTCAGTCTCATCATGGATTTTGTCCAGATAGCTACAGTATGTGCTCTTGAGTTAAAAAAAAAATAAGAAAGACAGATAGAAGAAAAAAAAAGAAGAAATATTGGGTACATCCAACAACTTCACAGCGATTAGTGAAATGACAGATTTATAAACTTCACAATGAACTTTACCCAGATAAATTATTTAATTTTTATCGTATGATTATTAAAGTTTTGATGATATTCTAAAGTTGATACGACCATTCATTACTTTACTTTCATTCATGTTTGTAGTGTTAATTTTTTTGAATTAGAAACGTGAACGTCGCAACTGTTTGGTCGCAAATGAGACATCCATTGAAACCCGTTAGACACAAAACAATTGCATGCAATCGCGCAACCAAACGATTTGTGACAAAACACTAACTAATTAGTTGGACAAACTGATTAGTTGCATGTGAGCGCATTATCATATATCGCTGTGAAGTTTTCCATGTGATCAAACCGTTGCGCAACTATTGTGCGATTGAAAATTGCATGTCAGCGACTAGCCCTAGACCACGCCCGTGCACTTGCCTATACCGGCCGTATACAATTATGATGATATTATTGTCGTCGTTGTGGATATAATCCGCTGGGAGCGCAACGCTCTGTTCGCCCTAATTTTCACGCTCACGGCTCAGCAGTCACCACGACTACGGTGCCGTTACGGATTAATTTTTCAAATAGTACACATTGTTCGCATTCGAAATTCGAATATATTCTATATTTTAATAATAATAAATTGTTGATTTTGTCCGTGATGCCAGGACATCGCTGTATTGCCCCAGGTTGTAAATCTGGTTATGATTCTTGCAAAGTTAAATATCATTTTTTCACAGTTCCTAAGGATGATATTAAATTACAACAATGGACAAGAGCAATTCCAAGGAATAACTTTTTAATAAAACCTGGTCAGGTGGTTTGTGAACGACATTTTCACGAAGAAGAAATAATTCGGAAACGAATAATGACTGGAAAAAATGGGACAATTTTAGCTGAGGTATGTTTGCTATACATATCTAGTTTTCTAAACTTATTAAAAATAGGTAGATACTTAATTGATTATTTTATTATTTTCATATCATTGTACCTGCATATTGGCTAATTTTTTAATTACTTATGAGCACAATCTAATTAAATTGTATAAAGTATAAATATGAAATGAAAACAATTGTATTTCCTTTTTATTTTAATACTCCAAAATATTTACATCATTGTAACTGTTACTATTAGACACCAGCTATGCTTTTAATAATTAATAAATAAACATATTATTTTAGAAATTTACAATTATTTTTTTTTCTTTTGAACAGGCTGTATATAAAATTCCAAAATTGAAAGAAGGAGCTGTACCGTCAATATTTCCGAACTGTCCAAAGTACCTATCCAACTCTTTAAAACGAAGGAAATCACCATTAATTAGAAGAAGCTCCCCCCAAAAAACAAAAAACCGACAAAAAAAATACCCAACAATTGATTGTTCATTCACTTCTAAACAGTCTTTAGACATTATTCTTACTGATTCTATTAATGATTCAATAGGCATTTTCTCATTCTCTAATCTTCAAAAAGATATTAATAGCATTGTTTTTCCATATGGATGGAGCAGGCATGACATTCCTGGAAAGTTGATAATGTTTTCTTTTTTTATTGTTAAACCAGAAGGAACACTTACAGAAAATTATATTCCTACTCCTATTTTATATAAAAGAGTATGCATAGGAGTAAATTTAAATTTTCAATGTTATGTTATGAATATGTTAGTTAATACAGACCTTTTTGGGTTAAACAGATTAAATTGTAGTAAAGATATAGAAGATATTTTAAAAAAATTTGATACTAGTATTATTTGTAAAGGATATAGATTAAAAGAACAACTTCTTCTTTCTAAAACAACATTTACAGATCCAGCTGGTAATCTTAGACATATTATGTGTCCACTCATCTTGAACCAAAATAATGACTGTAAATATTGTGACAAAGCTATACGGACTATTATGCGTAAAAGGCTCCGTTTACAAAAAAATAATACCACTCCAAAAAGAATTCATATTTTATCTAGTCCCAAAATACAACAACTTCGTAAAAGTTACAAATTAACACTACAAAGGAAATATCGAGCTGTAATACTCAATAAAAAGCTAAAAAATAAATTATTTGATATGCAAGGTGAAATGTCAAAAATTACCTCAATGAGTCTTGAAGAAAGACTTACAACTAATAAGATACCTACTAATCAACGAGTTGCCTTGCATGAAATTTTGTCTGCATCACAAGTTTTAAATTTAAAAGGTCGCAGGTATTCTGAAGATTGGATACTTTTATGTTTACTATTTCATATGCGTTCACCATGTGGCTATAATTTTATTAGAAATAATGACATTATACCATTACCTTGTGTAAGAACCATAAGAAGGTAATACATTTATATTACTTATTTAAAAATTTTTATAAATTTAAACCATGTTAAAGGTACCTATCATCTATTGATACACAATGTGGATTTGATCCAAAGTTTCTACAGATGTTTTCTCTACATATAGCACAAAAAGAAGAATTTCAACGTCATGGTTTGCTAGTTTTTGATGAAATTTCCACTCGTGAGAGTATTGCAGTGAACTCAGCAAATCTTACATATACAGGTAAACAATAAAAAGCCATACAACACAAATTAAATTGGTATTTTCTCAAACCATTGATATCACACTTAACAGGTCTAGTTGATTTTGGTGAAGAAGGTGACAAAGGAAAAACTTTCAGTGATAAAGCAAATCACGGATTAGTGTTTATGTTCATACCCTTGGAAGATAATTATGCCCAACCAATTGCTGTTTTTGCATCAAAGGGACCGACTAAAGGTGTAGTACTAACTCAGTTAGTAATAAAAGCCATCACAGTACTTGAAAAGGCAGGAGCATTTGTCCATGGAATTGTATGTGATGGGGCAGCACCAAATCGAAAGTTTTGGAGTGAAATGGGAATATGTGGAAAAATTAATGAAGTAAAAAATTGGTTTGAACACCCAACAGATGAAAACCGTAAAATATTTGTGTTCTCTGATACGCCACATATTTTTAAGAATATCAGAAATAGGCTTTATAATAATAAAGAGCTCAAGGTTTGTGGTTTTGTTGATATATTTTGATATTTAGTTTGTATAATTATATATTGCAATACATAAAATGACAATAATATAATTTAATAAAGGAAACAAATATTAAAAATTAACCTGAATTCAAATTTTTAGATTCATGAAAATGAACCACTAGTAAAATGGGATCATTTTGAAAATGTTTACAATTTGGATAAACTGAATCCAGGAAATTTCAAAGTTTGTCCTAAATTATCAGCATCTCACATAGTTTTGAACAGTTCCGCAAAAATGCGTGTTCGTCTTGCTGTGCAGGTAACATTATAATTCTTTATTTTATTTTTATAGATATTAATTCTTTTAAATAATAATGATTATATGTTATAGATTCTTAGTAACTCAATGGCAAAAAGCCTTGAGTTTTATCGCTCTTATAGTCCTCAGTTAAGCGATTCTACGGCAACTGAGAATTTTTGTTTGAAAATGAATGCAACATTTGATGCATTGAATCGAAAGCTAAAGAATGAAGGAGTGTCACCAAACAGTGATGATTATAAAGTAAAATAGTTATAATTATTTTTGTCAAAATGATAATAATTGGTGAATACATTTACTGTATATATTTTTTTCAGGTACATTTTTATTAAAATTAATATCAATAAATTTAAAATTAAATTAAATCAGCATTTTCTTCTCACAATTAAACAAATAATCCATAACTCATGGAATAATCTCAAATATTACTTTATTAGTGTCCAGTACTAATATTACTCAATTATTTCCAGTAAAATCTGTTTCAACTTTCATTGATTTTTTAATGTTTTAAATTACTATTAAACATTTTAAAAGTTAGAAAAACTTTAATGCCCATTTAATTAATTAATTTTAGTTCCAAACTAGCCATCAGTGAATTGGATCTACATTAAACCATATAAGATGTGTAAGCAAAATTAATATAATTTTAATAATAATTGCATGGTTTCAGAGCATATTTCCTCTGATAATAGCTTTATGCTTTAAATTAGTTAAGTTTACTCTAGTGATAACTAATTGCTTGATTATTAAATACGTTTAATTAGGTCTTATATGAATTTAACATATAATGTGTTGCATTTTGCTTGCTTGAGTACCAACAGCTTATACAATCTCAAAAAATTATTAATTTGATTGATTTTTTCTGTTGATTTGCATTAGCTAAAAAACTTATAATATTTTTATTTTATAGAATTTAATTATTTTGATATAATATTGTAGATTTTACAAAATACTTTGGAGTGGTTGAATGAATGGGAACAGCTTGTTATTAATTACAAAATAAAGCCAAAACATTTTCTCACTAATAATACTGCAGAAGGACTAAGAGTAACGTTGACTTCTACTACAGAAATGTGTACTTATTTAAAAGAAAAATATGGTATACGATACATTCTTACAGGAAAAATTAACCAAGATGCTTTGGAAGTAAGAAAAATGCAATATTCCAAATAATGACTATTATTAAAGTTTAAATTATTACTTATTTAGCGGTTTTTTGGTACAATTCGCCAAGCAGGAGGTGCAAATGACCATCCAGCTACTCCAACCTTTTTACAATTATACAAAATGTTATCCGTTTACAGTATACTGAAACCTCCCAAATCAGGAAACTGCACCATAGAAAATAATAAACCTTTTCAAAATTTAATCTCTCTTGATAGTATCAAAACAATTTATTATAATCCCGAAAAAAACAAACCATTATTGCATACAATCCGTGAAAAACCGGACTTTGTGATTCAACATGATGACTGGAGTTTAGATGATATAATAATACCCAGTGATCATAATTATTTTGTAGCTCCTGTAATTGATTGTATAATATATTATGTCACAGGGTATTTGTGTAAACAAATTTTACGCTATTTTAAATGTGTGACATGTCAATCTGCAATCAAACAAAATACTAATTTGTGTTTATATGAACCAGTTGCACGTCTGGTTAACTTAAAGTCAAAAGGAGGATTAATACACCCAAATATTCATTTTTTTAATTTTATATGCAAAATTGAACAGTTATTCTCCAAGTATTGTAAAATGGCAGACGTTTTTGAGTTAATTCTTTCCGAATTATTAGAGGATACTCTTTATTTTCCTTGTTTCAAACATAGTGAAGAAATAATAGCTTTTACTATCAAATACTATTTAAATATGAGAATGCGACAATTTTCAAAAAATTATAATTCTGAAGCAGAAAAAGAAAATATGAACAAAAAAAAGATAGCGAAATTTACATTAACATAAAAATTGTTAAATATATAAAAAAAAAATTGTATTTTGTGTATGTGTTTATTTCTAAATGAAGATTCACATTTATAAAAATTATGATGAAATAAACTTTTTTTTAATTTGAAATAACAATATAAATATTTTGATTTAAAAATAATAATTAAGTGCTTATTTTATAAATAGTGATATTGTTTAAAACTAAAATTTATTTAATTCTAATATGTTCTAATATAGGTACCTCTATAATGTTTTTGTTTTAAGATTGATTA
Source organism: Sipha maydis (assembly GCA_034509805.1). Taxonomy (NCBI): domain Eukaryota; kingdom Metazoa; phylum Arthropoda; class Insecta; order Hemiptera; family Aphididae; genus Sipha; species Sipha maydis. The sequence goes on from JASXSY010000170.1 coordinate 15,520, forward strand.
TATTTTATTTTAACAATGTTTATTTTGTTTTAGTTAAAATGTATGACAATGTAATTTAAATTACAATATGTTAGATTTAATTTCCTGATGTACTTACAGTTATCTATAAAGTTTGTATACATTTGTTTATGAATAGTTTTTAATAAAGAATTAATGATTTTCTATTATCAAATGTTTTTATTGTTTTAATTTTACTATAAATTTACTATAATTATGTTTTTAATTCAGTTGATACTTGTTAATAATAACTATGATATGTTTTATTATTTCCTATTAACACTGGTAAATAAGTATTAAACCGAATCTTTATATATAAAAAAGTTAATTCTTAGTAAATTGTACAGTAATTTAAAATTTATATTGTGCTCAATTTTAATATTATGAGTTACCTTTAACTGAGTACTAATACAAAAATTAATGCCACAGCTAATATAGATATGGATTATGGATACGTTTTGGGCGAATGCATGTGTGGCGCTCCTAGCGGATTATTTTTGAACTGGCGACAATACGTGAATCACACCAGTCCAGCAGTAACCAGTCCTTAACAGTATATATGTTCATGCCCTAGACTATTGCATCTTTTTTTTTTTCTAGGTTAAATATTGTATTCTTCTTTTTCTTTTCCTGGCAAGGTCACACTGATTTACTAACGTGGACGTGGCCGACACTACATTACTGATTCGTGAATTGAATGGCTTTCTGGATACGTGAACTTTTGAAAAACAGTGTAGACTTTGCAGCACCTAGTCCAAGTACTTTCACACAGAACGTCAAAAATGTCTGATTCTCAGGATGACCTCAATCTGGATACATGCACCGATAATGTATGGAAACATACTGTAGCGCAATAGAAATTATTTTAATAATAATAATAAGACGAAAATATTAATTTATCGAAATAAAAGATTTTATTAATACACAACATTACATTTTACAACAAAAAATAGGTTCCGAATAGAGCGCGCACGACTGGGAGCTAGAACCTACCGAACGGTATGACAGTCGGTGCAATGCCAGAATACTCCGACTATTGCCCCATGAACTGCGACAGATATACTGATCAGTGCAATGCCGGAATACTCTGACTATTACACTATTGACCGATATAAATACCGCCCGATAGGCTGGGGGGGGGAAGTTGTACCCGAAATGCGCAAGTCAGCCCAGGGTGGGTCTTGCTACACGTCGGGTAAAAGACTGGTGTTTGGTCGACGGTCGTGCGGCCTTTTATATGCTGGTTATCGGCGATTATTTCAAAAAACATGAAACCGCAAAAGTGCATCGCCGATAAACGCAAAATTATAATATTAAAATATGGTACGGCCCAGGTAATTAAAATAACAATGATAGTAGACGAGCGGACAGTGGTGAGCGCGATATTTACGTCTGTGGATGTGTAAACATACTGCCCCCTTTGAATCCATCAGGCATTCAACAGATTGGCAACGGACAGAGTTTGACTGATGGACGTTTGAGAAGCCCGGTTGCAGTCCTGACAGTGGCTACCCTGACAACACCATCTTGTCCTGGATGTACTTCAGTGATCCGGCCAAGTTTCCAGCACAATGGAGGAGTTGAATCACGAATAAGGACCAAAGTATCCACCGTTAGGTTCTTTTGACCAGTTGACCATTTCGATCGAAGTTGAAGTGACTGGAGATATTCGTTTTTCCAACGTTTCCAAACGTGTGTGTGGATTTCCGAAATGAGTTTCCAGCGCTTATAATGAGACGTCGGAATGTTGTCTAAGTTTGGCTCGACATTTGCAGTGCTGGGCATCAGAGTAAGAAAATGACTGGGCGTTAGTGCGTCGAAGTCTAATGGATCGGGACTGAGTGCACTTAGTGGCCGTGAGTTTAGTGTGGCTTCGATCCGAGTTAGAAGGGTACTGAGTTCTTCGTACTTGAGTCGATGAAGACCGATACTTCTGTAAATCAATGTTTTTGTTGACTTCACTCCAGCTTCCCAAAGACCTCCGAAGTGTGGTGCAGATGGTGGATTAAAGTGCCAGGTGATGTTACGCGCTGTGAGGAAGTCTCTACATTTTTTCTGGTGTTCAGCGGATTGCGTGAAGGTATTTAATGGTTGAAACAACTTGGATGCACCTACAAAGTTGGTACCACAGTCACTATGCATCAGTTGTATTGGGCCTCGACGTGAAATAAAACGACTGAAGGCCATCAGAAATGTCTCAGTGGACAAGTCTGAGGCGAGTTCAAGATGTAGCGCCTTTGTTGCCATGCAAACGAAAAGACATATGTATGTCTGGCATGGGACTGTGCTGCGTGTTGTTGATGGTTTTAATATGATTGGACCAGCGTAGTCGACTCCGACGGTAGTGAATGGCTTCACTTGCTGTAAACGGAATTTAGGCAAATTTCCCATTACAGGCTGAACTCCTTGCGGACGAGTTCGGTAGCAAGCAATACAGTGGCGGAGACGAGATTTAATAACTTGGCGACTGGCTATGATCCAATATTGTTGCTGAATAATACATTGCAGTGTTTTAGCTCCTGGGTGCTTGTGTTGACGGTGTACGTCGTCAATTAGCAAGTCGGTGAATCGATGCGTCTTCGGTAAAAGACTCGGGTGCTTCTGCTCGTACGGAAGATCAGCGTTAATCAAACGACCTCCAACTCGAAGGGTTCCCCGGTTGTCAACAAATGGATTTAAGCCACGTAGTCTGCTGGTGCCTCTGTGAGTAGAATCACGAAGATGCATGAGTTCATCAGAGAAAATTTGTTTTTGCACAGCAAGTATAATGACCTCCAGCGCGTTACTTAGTTCAGTGGTTGATGGCTCGATTATAGTTGGTTTGATTTTCGCGAAAACTCGTTTACAATATGCGATGATGCGAATGATCTTTTGTAAAGACGAATGTCGAAGGAACAGGCTGTCGAAGATGGTCATTGTCGGGGTTACCATGAGAACTGTGGTGCGTGCTTCTAGGTCTGTGACAGCTGATGCGGAATATGATGGCCATGTACTTTGATTTTGTACCAAGAACGCGGGTCCGTTCCACCACATTGGATGTTTTAGGAGTTCCGTAGGGTAGAGTCCGCGTGACGCGCAGTCCACTGGATTTTCACTGGTTGGAACATATCGCCAAAGTGATGGTGGCGTTAGACTCTGAATTTGGCTGGTTCTGTTTGCAATAAACGTAGCCCATCGATGTGGAGATGATTGAATCCAGGCCAGTGTGGTGGTAGAATCAGTCCAGGCGTGCATGGCATCAATGGATAGTAGTGGTTTGAGAAGTTCGTACACATAATGCAACAGTTGAGCTGCCAACACTGCACCACATAATTCCAACCGTGGAATAGTTACTCGTTTCAGAGGTGACACTTTGGATTTTGCAGTGATGAGATTGCACATGACTCGGTTTCCGGAGTCACAACGTAGGTATACTGCGGCCGCATATCCCTTTTCGGAACTGTCTGAGAAGGCGTGGAGTTCGTACTGAGTTTCTCCTTCAGTGGTAAGTCGTCGGGGAATCTTCAGATGTTGTATGCATTGAATTTCTCTTTGGTACCGCTGCCACATTGTGTGCACCTGTTCGGGAACGGGATCATCCCATCCAATTCCTGATGTCCATAGTAACTGCATCATGTGCTTTGCCAAAAAGGTGACAGGAGAGAGAAAACCGAGTGGATCAAAAATGCGTGCTAGATCAGACAGGATTGAGCGTTTAGTTGTACTTACATTTGGACACTGAAAGGTGTAAGAGAAATGATCTTGTTTTGGATTCCATTGCATCCCGAGGATTTTTAACCCAGCCTCCAGTTCATCATCGAATAGTACATCAGTTGACATGGAGCGCTCATTGTCCGACACAGCCTGAAGAATCATGGGAGAGTTGCTGGCCCATTTCCGAAGTTGAAATTGACCTTGGTTGCATAAAGCAATTAATTGTGATTGTTGCACTAAAGCTGCTTCCGGGGTATCAGCACCTGTGAGTATGTCATCCACAAATGTATCTTGAATGAGGATCTGAGCAGCTATAGGGAATTTTGGTTCCTCAATTTGCGCTAAGTGTTGTAAGGTTCGCAATGCCTGATGAGGAGCAGAAGATGTACCATATGTTACTGTACAGAGACGGTAAGTTGTAATTGGTTCATCGGGTTGAAATCGCCAAAGAATCCGTAAATAATCACGATCTTCAGCACGGATTTCAATTTGTCTATACATTTGTTTGATATCAGCTGTGAACAGAACCTTGTGGACTCGGGCACGGATCAGAATCCGTGGTAAGTCTTGTTGAAGCTTGCGACCTGTGTATAAGTTAGCATTGAGTGATTGTCCCGCAGTAGTCACTGCAGATGCATCAAAGACGACTCGGAGTTTCGTTGTCTTACTCTCAGGACGCATGATGCAGTGGTGTGGGATGTAGTAACAATATGGAGTCATTTCTTGATTCATCGGGACTATTTCCATATGTTTGTTTGTAAGGTAATCCCTCATAAACTCTTTATATTGTTGAGAAAGATCTTCATCTTGCGATAATCGGCGTTCCAAGTACTGAAATCGTGTTTGAGCCATGCTACGAGAATCGCCGAGAATTGGGTGAGGATGTTTTAACGGTAGCGCAATGCTAAACCGACCAGACGTCAGCCGCTTCACTGAGGATGTGAATATTCTTTCTGCGTGCATTTCGTCTGGGCTCAAATGGTGTATATGAGGTGGCTCCTCCATCTCCCAGAATTTTGACAAGGACTGTTCAAGTGTCGTTTCAGTGGTGACTAACATTGACATGACTGTCTTGGGTGGCATGGCTGCCGCTGGTCCCATTAACACCCATCCAAATACAGTGCCAAATGCCGTCGGGTGATGTTGATGACCAGAAATGCGGGCACCAGTGAAAATACCTGGTGCGACGTCTGCACCGAGTAAGATATCAACTTGCCCTGGAGTGTGGAATGTCGGATCTGCTAAATCTAGTTGATTTATGTGAGGCCACGAAATTACTTGAAGAGTTTCTTGAGGTGTGAAATCTGTGATTTTCGACACAATAAGAACATCGAGAGAAATTGATGGTTCAGATTGGTTTACTGGTGATATTGTGATTGTGGTCATGCCGGACACCACGTTAACCCGGCTGCCTGAGAACACGCTGATTTTAGTAGTGCAACGTCGGCGGGTCACAAAGAGGCGATCTGCACACTGCTTCGTGATGAAACTAACCTGAGATCCAGTATCTAATAATGCTCGCAGAGTATGGCTTTGGTTATCGATTGATGTGACATTGACGAGTAACGTCGAAAGTAGGATCGACTGAGATCTTTGAGTAGCAGTAAACATCGTAGTGGCTTTTGGAACTTCATCACCCGGGGTTGTATTGCCTGGGAAGTGCAGAAGCGTATGATGCTGTTTCTTACATGTCATGCAAGTATGCTTTGATGGACATGCCGCCGACGTATGCCCAGATCCCAAACAATTTATGCACAACTGAAGCTTCTTCGCAGTTTGGAATCGTTCACATGGACTTTGGCTGTTGAAGATTGCGCATTTTCGCACTGAATGGGCTTGCTTACATATAGGGCAGCTAGTGGATAGGCTCGATTCAGATTTGGTGGTTGACATGAGAACTCTGGATGACGCTGTTGGACGAGAACCTTTTGACGGTGGTGGTTTAGATGTTACTCTTAATGAGTTAGCTATACCTGGATTGACCGGAGAGTAGTGTCCTGCTCGCGCTTCGGCTGCTCGCACGTGACTACGTAGAAATTCGACAAATTCAGTCAACTGCGGTTGGTGCCTGTCTCCAAGGATCAACTCCCAACGAGCCCGAAGTTCATAGTCAAGATGTTGCTCAAATATATGAACTAAAACTGGGCTCCATTGACGAGTCGTGAGGTTCAGATTATCCAATGCTGCGGTGTTTTCCAGGATCGTATTGATCTGTGATTTAATTGAACAGGCATCGGTTGATAGAACCGTGTGTGGGGCGAGAAGGGCTTGAATGTGGATTCTTGCCAAGTCCCTCTTATTCCCGTATCGAGCTCGCAATATTTCCCACGCACTGTGGTAGTTGGCGGACGTTAACGGAAGATGGGCTATGACTGTCTTCGCATCACCTTGAAGTGACGTTTTTAGAAACTCAAATCTCTCTACGTCTGGGAGATCTGGGGCATGTGACATAATGGAGTTAAACAGATCGTCGAAACCTTGCCACTCAGGAATGATGCCAGAAAAGATCGGGAATGTTCGTTTTGGTAGTTGGTAGTGAGATACATTAGTTGCTCCATTGTTGATGGTTTTGTTTAAGGTTGCAGACAAAGATTGATCCAGAACAGGTGATAGTGAGATTTGTTGCACATCTGCAAAGGCAGCAAGTTCGTAATACAGATTATCGAACTTGGCAGCAAGTGTACGGCTATCGGCCGTATCTGTTACATCAATTGGAGCTGTACCATGACTGACGGCGTTCTCCATATACTGGATATCTTCTTCAACTTTTCGACGTATATCATTGAGCTCTCGAAGCATCTGCTCGATTTTTGCCCGTTTTCCAACATTTTTCATATCAGCCTTAAAATCACCAGCAGCCGTAATGAAAGTGGTGATTCGGTCGGTACCTCGGATTACACGGGCCTTTGCTTCAATATATCCAGCGGAGACGGGAAGTGTCATGATTTGGGTAGTTTAATTGGCGTGGATGTTGATGGACAATATGACAGGGTCACGGTTTGTCTTATGATATCCGGCTCGAAGGACCAAAAAGATGTAGCGCAATAGAAATTATTTTAATAATAATAATAAGACGAAAATATTAATTTATCGAAATAAAAGATTTTATTAATACACAACATTACATTTTACAACAAAAAATAGGTTCCGAATAGAGCGCGCACGACTGGGAGCTAGAACCTACCGAACGGTATGACAGTCGGTGCAATGCCAGAATACTCCGACTATTGCCCCATGAACTGCGACAGATATACTGATCAGTGCAATGCCGGAATACTCTGACTATTACACTATTGACCGATATAAATACCGCCCGATAGGCTGGGGGGGGGGAAGTTTTACCCGAAATGCGCAAGTCAGCCCAGGGTGGGTCTTGCTACACGTCGGGTAAAAGACTGGTGTTTGGTCGACGGTCGTGCGGCCTTTTATATGCTGGTTATCGGCGATTATTTCAAAAAACATGAAACCGCAAAAGTGCATCGCCGATAAACGCAAAATTATAATATTAAAATATGGTACGGCCCAGGTAATTAAAATAACAATGATAGTAGACGAGCGGACAGTGGTGAGCGCGATATTTACGTCTGTGGATGTGTAAACACATACCAAAGGAAATGTTAATAAAAAATTGGAGCGTGCCGAGCCGTACAGATTTTTTTTGTCTCCTGTAGATTGTGACTCATCTACACACGTCGAAAACCTGACACTATCGTTTGCAGGTAAATAATCCTCACTCAGATACGGTAGTCTAACATAAGCAAGGCGTGCCATACCGGTGTGGTATAGCCATAGAAATGGTTCCCATTTGAAGAAGGTATTTTATTGAGTTAAACCAAATTGGTTCCCGAATGTTTTAATTCAAATTTTTTATATGATATTATAAAATAATATATGATAGTTAGTACAAATGTAATTGGCGGAAAATATAAGAAGATAGTATAAAATATAAATGTGCCTTCATTCTATAGTATATACGTAAAAAAATTGCAATAGACAAATTGGAGGCTTAGCAAATTATCACCGAGGTACCCAGATCGATTAAGATAATAATTGAGACATACACATTTAAGTGGCCCTCACACGATCAGTATAACTGGTAATAATTGACAGTATTTATATCTATAATAAATTACTAAGCCTGGTAGAACCACTTATTAAAATAGATACTAATATGAGAGAAAGTATTCCTCCAAATCAAAGACTAGCTCTTACTCTGAGGTACCTTGCAAATAATATGCTAATAATACTGTAAAACTATCATCCACTATTCCTATTATAATCAGGACAACATTACTGACGATTTGATATCCGATTTTCCATCAGTCATCAATATCGTTTTTCTATTTTGACAATGCATTTATTCACATTACACGATCAATAATACCGTCAGTAATATTGATCGTGTGAGGGCCCTTTTTATATGTCACTATATGGGTATGACAAAATTGGTACTGGTCTAGTTGACACCTGCCACTTTCGTGTTTCGTGTTTTCGATGTTATAATCAATAATTTTTAAAGAAATGTACGAAAATTATTTATACATTACACATTATACATTTATGATTATACATACAAATCCAGGCGATCAAAATAAAAATAGATAAATAATATAATATTATAGTATGAATAAATAAATTGTAAAAAAAGTTACATTTGTGGTTTACTGTCGAGTGTGTATGAAGGCCTGTTTGTTGATTACCTATTATTAGCTCACCAGGAATCAGATAAAATGGTCGATTCAATTCATATAATTTCACAAATTACTTTAATTAACGTACTTTCCGACCGACCGAGTACACAGGACAAATTTAAGACAAATACCTAATGTACATAATTTCTAACCTTTTTTATTTGCATTATATATTTACATTTTATATTAACGAAAACACGAGAGATGTTAGTGGCGGGCGTCAACTAAATCTGAGTGATGAGGGGAATACTTTCTTGGCGGGAGTCAACTAGACCAGTGCCCAAAAATGTTAAGCCGGGTCCACACTAGGACGAACATTGTTGTCAAACATGTTCGTTCAAAATGTTTCACCTAGTCTGTACGTGTTTCTTATGTGTGCGCGAACAACATTCAGATATTCGCTCAACAGGCGGTATTTGAACGAACATCAAAGAAAATGTTTGGCAACATCGTCTTCAATGTGGATGTGTTCAACAACAAATGAGTTATAAATTTTAATTTTAATACCTACATAAAATGTATATTTTATCTTTAAATCATTAAGTATTTTTGAATAAAAATGTCATAACAATAACTGGTAACCTATTGATCAATCTACCTATATGTACATACTTTGAATTAATATTATTGTTTTATTTAAAAATTTCAAACTTTAATTTTAAATAATGAATTATCTATCAATTTAATCATAAGTCTCAACCCTTGTAAAATCATAAAAATACTCCTTGTAGCCAATGGCCCCCAGTTGCCGTGGCATTTATTATAATAAAAAAAAATATATTTATAATATTATTAATAGTATGATGTCAATAAAACTAATATTATAATATTTAAGTATTTAATAAATTTGAAATTGAACATAATAATTGAACACAATAAATTACACAATAAATTGAACATATAATTTTAAGGCTTCAACTATAGCTTCGCAGACTTCTGGTACTATATTAGATATTAATTGTTTGGAAGTTTTAAAAAGATACATTAAGCTTGCATACGAATCACCAGTAGCCAAAAAACGTAATGTAACGGCCAGCCGCACGTTTAGTGAAATTGTTTCCCTCAGATGAGTTACATCCTTCCCAATTTGAGGACCAATAACTTCAAGCAATGATTCAAAATCGTTTGGTGACATTCTTATAAAGTTTTTGAATCCTGGATGTTCCAGTCTTAAATCATTTAGTAAATCATTTCCATTATAACGACATCTAGTTTCAAAAATGGTACGTTGCCACCAACGTCTTTTACTAACAAATTTATTATTTTTTACTCAAGAAACTAACGATGTCAATACAAAAGCTGCACTTGTAATTATTATATCTTCGACACTCATATTAAAAAAAAAATTAAAACTAATAAATATTTAGAAAAACTAGTAATATATACGTTCACACCACAATAAATGTAAGTGCCTACTAGTATGAAAATAAATAATACAAGCGGGAAATCTTTAAGTTAAAAACCGCGAAATCTTTGTGTAAGTTGAACAAACACTGTTGTCGAACATTTTAAAGCACAATAGCACTGGTTCGTTGAGTCAGAAAACATTTTGAACGAACACTGTTATAGTCTCGAATAACTCATCATAATTTTAAACAACTATTATTTGTATTTTGTACATTTAATCTAAGTGATGACTAGTTGACTTCTAAATCAACAACTTTAAATTGTATGAATTAAATATTTTTTTTTTAATAATTTTCAACCTAGTCAACTTTAAAGTTGACAGTTTTAAGCCTGTACAATTAAAAGGAAAATGTGCGTAATTAAACCGGAACCAATTTAGTTCAACTTAATTAAGTATCTTTTTCGAATGAGAATCAATTCGATACCAACCGTGGGCGAATATCCTCTAAAATATTATAAATGAGGTCCTACAATTTAAATTTATTAATTGTATAAAACTGATAACTAGTTACCAATTTCGTAAGCTTTCATGCAACCGGGCATAAGAATAAAAACCCTGTATTTTGACTAATATTACTCAAATTAAATATAATTTATTCTTAAATATTTGGGAAAAAACACCTACATTTTGTTTCATGATAGAAAAAAAGTAACTAAATTTTCATGCTAAAAGTTATGATAGTAACAGCCATAAAAGTACAAATCATAAATATTTGAAGCTATCTGAGAAAAATATAAGAGATTTAAGGAAAACATTCATTATAATTAATGTACTACAATATTAAATAAAAAAATTAAAGGTATGTTTATTTAATTATTTAAACATTATAATTTATTAAATATACCTACACTTTTTGTTGAGATAGCGCCCCAAAGTATTATAGGAAATTCCTGAAATACAGGTCTGTACATGCCTATGAACATGAACATAGAAGTAAGTAACAATGCTTGTATAATATGTATTCTATTGTATTTCAGAATTATTAGACAAAAGTCTTGGTGACTTGGAAGAATCACTTCATATAAACCTTATAATTGAACTTGAATGGCTCTATGATCAATATCGAATCACTGGTCAGAGGTAATATGACAAGTACATGATAATTTAAAATTATACTATGGATTTATATATCCTGTGAAATATTTAAAAAAAACTTAAGATTCATATTATTTTGTATATGAGTTACAGAAATTTAAAGTAAAATTGTATACATTTGAACCTAATTAATGAATTAGGCAGTTCTTTAAAACAAAAAATTCCAAATAGAAACTTTGTTAAAAATAAATAAAATTGTTTTTAATGAATAAAATGTGTGTAAATAATGATTTGTAAAATGTTTAATAAAAACTATGGTAAAACATTGTACTTCAGTGACTCCTGACCTTTTTTCCTTCCATAATATGGATATTATCCCTATGCTAAATATTTTGCTACAATAAAGTTTAATTACATGTTTAATGTGGTAATATTTTTATTTTCTTTATGTAGGGAAAAAATGTCAATTCTATATCAGTCTTGTGATTATGAATTAGATGAACTGAAAAAAATATCAGATTTAAGTTTTAAACAGCTTAGACTACCAAATCCATTTAATCTTTATCATAGGTTGGTAACAAAATATATGATTTAGTTTTTTTTTTTTAATATATGTTAAAAATATAATATTGGCATTTTCAGTTTTGATCAACCAAATCAATTTTTTAATAATCATAGGTTAGTAACAAAATATATATTTTAGTTTTTATTTAATATATGATGAAAATGTAATATTGGCAATTTCAGTAAAGTATCAATGTTTGCTTATGCAGATGAAAGTATACGAATTGTAGTTATGACTGGAAATCTTAGAGAGTTTGAATTTACGAATATAACTCAAGGGTAAAATAAGATTGATTTTATTTTTTTATTCGACTTTGAATGTAACATTTATTTATTTAGGTTGTGGGTAAGTCCAAAATTCCCATTGAAAAATGAAGATGATAAATCTGATGGTGACTCAAAAACGGGCTTCAAAAAAGATGTTCTGCGGTATTTAAATTCTTATAATAATATACCACTATTGAGATCTTGGATACAAAAAATTGAAAAAGCTGATTTAAGTAAAGCAAAGTAATTATTTATATTAATATTAATTATAACAATAAATTAATATTGGAACTTTTTGGCGCCTAGTGTTTTTTTTATTCCTAGTGTTCCAGGGAAACATTTTGAACCAATGTGGGGTCAAGAATACTTGAAAAATATTCTGAAAACTCATGCTTGCATACCATCTGGTCAACCATCAGACTGGCCTATAATATCCCAAGTCTCTTCTTTGGGTAATTTTGGTGCTCGTGAATATGACTGGTTATTCTCAGAATTTGTTGAAAGTTTGTCTCAATCTACCCATTGTAGCACTGAAAAAAATCGTATAAACTTCAATTTGGTTAGATTAATAATTATTTAAAATTTTAATATTACATTTATAATCAATTTCATAATTTAGATTTTTCCAACCATGGATAATATTTTAAACAGTTGGGATGGACGAGTAAGTGGTTCATGTGTGCTATACAGAGACATACAACACCAAAAACAAGCATGGCTCAAAAACTACATGTGGTGTGTATTGAATAATAAAATGAATCAATATGTTAAATATGATACATCTTTTGTAACTTATTGCATTATATATAGTAAGTGGGTAAGTAATTCACGAAATCGATCAAAGGCCGTACCACATATAAAGACATACTGCCGTATTTCACCTTGTAATACAGAAATGTCTTGGTTTTTACTGACTAGTGCTAATTTATCAAAATCTGCATGGGGAAAAAAATTTAAGTCGGATCGAAGTTATACCATAAGTGCATATGAAGTTGGAGTTTTATTCTTACCTCAATTTTTGGTATAATTATCAATTTGAAATGTATATTAACCACTTAAAAATTTATAATTATTACAATTATTTAATATTTTTAGATTGGACGTAATACATTTTCTATAGATGACAAACAACATGATGGTAGATCACCACCTTTTCCCATGCCTTTTGATCTGCCATTGTCTACATACTCAAGTACTGATCAGCCATGGCGAGTAGATGCTATTTCTTAATGTAATGTGTTAATGAATTATTATTATTAATTATAAGTTTTTAAATGCATTTGTATTATAATAATATTATACATAATTAATATATAATACATAATCCAACATAATTTGTTTCATCTTATTCTCCCAACTTTTTGGAATCTGCCATTTTTGTCCTAAACCTTCAATTGTGTCCAGCCATCACTTTATTGGTCTTCATCTTTCTCTTATCCCTTGAATATTCATTTTTATAACCACTTACTGCTTTTGTTTCCTATAATTTGTGTAATTAAATAATGTAGTAACAAAATTATGATATACTCAAGGTGTTTCACGTTCATATGAATTATATCGAAATATTTTTAAAAATATATAATGTGTTTATTTATTTATTAAATTGCATGTACATATTGAATTTATTTCAATTATTAATTATGAATATACCTAATTTATTATGGTAGGTATAATTGTTATTACAACGAGTTTATATATTTAATTGAAATTTTAACATAATTTAAAAATACAGTTATAATTTAACGTGGTAAAAATGACTGAGAGTACAAAACTGACACAATACAGAATTACCAAGACTATACTGTACAAATTGATCGTTAATGCATTGATCCCTTATTTTCTCTAATGAAATAACTTCCTTTTTCTTGGAAAAGTTTTCTGTGTTTCTAATCTATTTGTAAACCCATCATACTAGTTGAAAATTATTAAACGCTTTATTTTTAAAGTTGGGCAAGTAATTGACTTAATAAAGTTTTCTTGTCGAGTTTTAGTACTTGACTTAACTTAGAAAATCATGTTTCTAAATGTTATTGTTTATTTATTATTTTGTTTTGTTCAATATGACATGACCATTTTTAAATTTTCTTAAATTAATCAAAACAATTATTAAGAAAAAACTATTGAACCTAATTAATCACATGTTAATGAGATTTCTGACATTGCTTGTTCCCCACAAGAAATTCAATATCTGGATTAAAGCCGAACAATTTTAGCTTTGAATAATTGCTTTTCATTCTTTCATATTCTTCTTATAACCTTACTAATTTTAATTTGAAAAATCTATTTCCTCATCATTTAACTCATTGATCTTAATTAAATCCTCTAATTTTCAATCCATATTTCAGTACCTCATATTACTGTTTAAGTCTGGCTTCAAACAATTAAGTTTCACTGTTCTCTAAAATAATTTCATTATATTATATTATATTCATTATAATATGTATTATATTTTAACTTCTGCTTAATAAAAACACTTGGCATTATAAAATTTGTATTTTTGTCCTTTAAACATATTTGGCTGCGATTTAGAACAATTATAGATGCTTAAGCAATTAATTAGAGTTACCTAATGCAGCGGTTCCCAATATTTTTAATTATGTGGACTACCAAATCGATGAAAAAAAAAACTGAGGCCCACTAATGAACTAGTTCAATTAAATGAACATTGGACGAACGAACAGTTCACCAAAATGAACTGCACTTGCCATACCTAATGTACATATAAGCGATCGTTGACGTCAGAGGCAACGCGATGGAAACATGATTGCCAACCGCGATACCGTGGTAAGGTTAAGGGAGCATTGTGGTGTTGGCCCAAGGTTTATAGATAATATTATCTATAAACCATGGTCACAGATTAGACTAAATTTAGTCTATTCCGTGCCTTGGTGTTGGGATACCACAATATTTCACAATTTTGTGCACGGCTATTGATAATTACTTTAGCAATAATTCAACAGCAATAGATAAAAAGCCCAGTGTCTCCCAAGCACCTTAAAATGTACAAATTCCTAATACCATAATTTGATATCTCCATACAATAATTGCTATGATAACAGTACAGCCACAACAACACATATAAAAAAAAAAACTTAAAATGACCAAGTACAAATTGCAATAAAGAAATTAGTTGTAAAATATGTAAAAAATGTCTGTTTTGTCACAAAATCAATATAAAAAATAGAATCTTTGAAAAGGGAAGTTATGCATTACAATAATGTGAAAATAACTAAGGGAACACTTTGGCCAGTTTCGAGATATAAATTTCGAAAGTGAGTACCGCAGTTGAGCATGCGGCAATACGGCCGCGGTCGGACTATTGCCGAAACGAGATTTTTCGAAAAATTTTTTGAACGTGTTCCGGGAGAGCGCGGGCTTTGAAAATAATGTCAACGAAAGGAGAAGTCATGATTCAAAAGGTGTTAAAATATCTAAGGGAACACTTTGGCCAGTTTCGAGATAAAAATTTCGAAAATGAGTACCAACGTAGAGCATACGGCAATACGGCCGCGGTCTGACTATTGCCGTAAAGTGATGAGAAGCCTGGTTTCGAGTTTACATGACTGTTATCGTAATATGTATATATTTTGTTATGATAAATATGTGTTATTGATAATTCATTAATTTTTGTTATAAAAATAAAAGATGAAAATGTATGAAAATGAACCAATACATTAAAATTTTATGACGCAAGAGAATGCAATTTAATAGTACAAAAAATTAATAATTAAATAAAATAAATTTTCGATGTATAGTACTAATATTTCCTTTGTTTTTTTTCTTTTGGATAAAAGAGTTTTAGTTTTATTTCCATAATGCCAGTCCTTTTTACTGTCCATAGCATTAAAAATGAAAAATAGGATTTTTGAAAGATGAAAAAAAGCAAAAAAAATCTCTCTCTAGGGACTACACATTAGTTTCAAACAATAGCAGATGCTAGACTAATCAAAATTCAAAATTCGAAATTCGAAAAGGAAAGTAAAGGCGGATTCCCACGGCGAGTCACGAGTGAAATTTGATGGCTTGGTACTCTACGCGCGCCGTGGGAACGCTCTTGCTCGTCTAGGCACGGTACAGCTCGGCCAGGCTCGTGTCTATCCGAAAATTGTCGGTCCGATGTGTCCGCGCCAAAGGAAACGAGCCGCGCATTTAATCAGCGTTCCAATGAGCTTGCGGTTCGGCGAGCCATTGAGTCATAGCTTACTGTATACTCGCCAAGTCACGCGTCGTGAGAATGCTATATGATTGTAGGCTCGTGATATGCCGAGCACATATGTAGACTCGGTACAAAAACCACGCTGCGCAAAGTTCGCCGAGCCACGCGCCGTGGGAACCCGCCTTAAGAATATTACTCTTGGTCGTCGTAGAATATTAATAACGTACCGGCGACGGACCAAAATAAGTACGCTGGGCAATAATTATTAATATAATATAAATTATATTGTGCTCACCGCCAGCACCCGTCTTCTTATCTCATATATTCCAGGAATCAATTATTGGCAATTTATTTTCAATTAGGACAGGACCGATGACGCGCCGCGCCGATAAAATTCCGCACGCGCAGGCACATGTCAACCACATATTACTTAATAAAATTACAAAAATTTTTTTTTTCAAAATATACTGCCACTGACTTCAATCATTACGCTGAGTTAGATGTACCGATTTCAATTTTGAAAGTAGATTTGGATACTCCACTTAATTTACTATGCTTTCACTGTCGTACATTTTTCATATTCGATATCAATGTATTTAAATTTAAATTATGAATATGATCCATTTTTACTCTTTTTGTTAGTAAATTTTTAAGTAAAAAAAAAAAAAAAAAATCGGAAAAATAAAAATGTTAAAGCATAGATAATTTAGTGACGAATTCAAATCTGATTTCAAAATTAATATCAGAATATTATATTGGGCGTAGTGATTGAAGTCGTGAGCTATGTTTTCGACCAAAAATGAATCACGCTCCAGGTCCCTTAAAAATCATCATATATGCAAACACAGTACACACACACGGCATACATAATATTTATTTTTATCTATTTTTTTCCAATTTCTAGAAAATTCATAATTTATGTTGTATAGTATGTATGTATAAAATATTGTTTTAATTTTAACAAGTTGACTGGCAAGGAATTTTCAGTGAAATCATTCTACACGCTATGAGAGTTAAATTTAATACCTACTCAACTATTTTTCCGTCAGCGCCGTCTGAAATATTATGGTTTATCATTATACAGCATGGCTATTTTAGTTAATAAAAATAGATTTATTAGATTTATTATTTATTAGATTTTTTGGCCGACCCCAAATAGTTGGGAGGAAGGCGAAGTAGAAGAAGAAGAAGAAAAATAGATTTTATTGCTACACATCAATGATTATTAAAATATCAATTGATTTAAATGGGTTTTGGTATAAAAATAAGTGAGAGTTAAATTTAATTCTCATAGCCTATTACAATATTTTTAGACCTTTCCTATGTATTTTCATCTTATCGTCATTGTATATACCAACTAGTATTTATTCTATCCGGAAAAAGAAGTAGATGTTCTAAGTGTTATGATGAAATTGTGAAACATGGCGGCAGAGCTCATGCCCAAAGGGTTACAAATCAATCAAACTATTGGTGTACTTCTTGTAAAATAGTATTATGTATGGATTGTTTTTTTATTGTGCATAAAAGTGTGTTAAAAAAGTAAAGAATATAATGATATTGGTAAAAGAATGTAATATAAAATTAAGTGTTTTACAATTTAGTTGATATTGACTTGTAATTTTTAAAACACTGCTATTCATTAAATAATAAAGATATCGAAATGGTGTTGACTTATTATTATATAATTTTTTCTCCTCTATTCAAATATGGAATAAAATGAAAATTAAAAACAACTCTCGTGTATTAAAAATCATTAAACGAATGAGAATCATATTTAACTCTCATAGCGTAGGAAACAAATTCATTGAGAGTTTAATTTGATTCTCAAATCGAAAAAAGTAAGTATGAAACTATTGACGTTCTCGCGTTCAACCCATGAGAGTTAAATATAATACTCATGCCAGTGAACTTGTTGATAAAATATGTGAAATATGCTCTTAAAATAGAAATATAACAAAATATGCTCTTATAAAGGAAAAATAGCTGAATATGCAAAATATGCAAAACAAAAATGATTACTATAAACTCCTAGTGCAATGAAACACATTTTTATATCAATTAGCTATGCTAAGAATGATCATTGAAAAATATGCAAACTCCTATAAGTCCCTAGCCCTAGTAATAAGTAATAAGTAGGGCTAAGATTTATATGCTTTTTTCCTTAAGTCCAAATTTATTGGTTATCAGATTTTTCCACGATTCGGCTTATTCTCGTTTAAATAGAACCAACATTTTTGCATATTTTTGTATATTTTGGTAAATAAAATGCATTTTTTAGAATTTTAGATTATGAACGGAGTGATGAATGTATTGATTTTACAATGATGTGTTAGATTCTGAACGGAGTGATGGAATCTATTGGTTTTACAATGATGTGTGTTTTAGATTCTGAACGGAGTGATGGAATCTTTTGGTTATACAATGATGTGTGTTTTTTTTTTAATTTTTTTTATTTTTTTTAATTTTTGTGTCTGACGACACCTTTTTTGGCAGTAAAAATGCTTCGATTTGCTTATGTAGCAACTTTTCTGAAAGGAAAGTGAATCTTGTTGGTACTTAAGGTGGTCAAAAGTAAAAAATTTTCAATATTTATACGACGGGAAAAACCCTAAAAAAATAAGGGGAAAACGGGAGTTTTTACGCAAAACCAGTTTTCGACAAAATCAAATTTTTTATTTTGCTATAACTTAAAAACTAATCAATGTAAATACTTGAAATTTTCACTAAATGTTTAGATTAGCGTTCTCTATACACCATTAAATTTTCAAAGTATTTTGACTTTTATTAAGCTATTTATAGACAATTGAAATTTTCAATTTTTTTAATTTTTTTTTTTTAAAATAACGATTAAATTCTGACCGGCCAGAAAATCTTGAAAATTTAATACAAGGTTTCTTATAAATTGTTCCTTAACTGATAAAAAAAAATCTAAAATCGTAAGTCACAATTTTTTTTTATAAGTGCTCAAAGTTCCAATTTATACGAAATATGTAAAAATTGCGAAAATTAGCAAGTTATTTTGTAGATAAAAAGTCATAAAATTTTTTCTGTTCATACTTAAGGTTCAAAATTTTAACACTAGGTTATCTATAAGCTACTCTTTAAAAATCTTTAAAAAAATGGGAGTGATCCAGCAGTGACTGAACATTTCTCCACATTTATAGTCGATTCTTCCTACTCCATTAGTATGCTTATATACTTAACTAGATTTCTTTTGAATTTGACACTAACGCCTACTTAACAGAATAAAATATATATAAAAAAGAAGTAATTTCAAATTGAAACTCAATTTAACATAATATTAATAAGGTAAACAATTGAACATCAAAAATAAAAATGGCACTGTAGATTTTTAAAAATTAAATGAAACAATTTATAGACTTAAAAATTATTTTTTTATTTATTCTTATTTGTAGGGCCCGGATTTATATGCAAATGCATGTTCTTCTACAATTCACCTAGAATAATTTTAATTATAAATGTTGACGTTTCGTAAAGTGTAGATTCTATGGTTCAATTTTTTTTTGCATATTTTTGCATATTTGAATGAAAATGCATATTTATTGCATATTTATTGATAGTTGCATAAATGTTGCATATTCTACAATTCATAGTATTTACGTCTGTAAAGATACCTACTGTCGATTGTAAATAACACATTATACATCGATAAGTGATCGTCAATCAACATCATCGTTATCGACGGCCGACGAATAACGACAAATATTGGATTTTCTAGCAGTAAATTTATTATTATCCAAATACGTCCACATTAGATAACAGTATAGTATACTGTGTAATACATATTGAGTGACACAGAATTTAGTTTTAGTATGGTCTTTATCGTGCGCAGTGTACAGTGTACGGTATATTTTGTTTAAAAAATCTAACTTGCGACTTTTATTTTTATATAATGCCTAAAGTAAATAATGCTTCCCGGTACGTAAATGAATATCCAAACATATTTAAAACAGACGGAAATATTTTATTTTGCAATTTTTGTTGTGTAAATGTGTCATGTAACAGAAAGTTTCAAGTAGTACAACATTTAGAAACTGCAAAACATATATCGAATCGCAGATTGAAAGAAGAAAAGACCACTCAACCTTTCATAAAAAAAACATTTAATCAGGTCAGAACTAATAATCAAAATACAAATGAGTTTAACAAAGATTTATGTAATTTTATGGTGGCTAACGATATTTCCCTTTTTAAATTAAACAATCTACAGTTTAAATTGTTTTTTGAAAAATATCTAAAACTCAAATTACCAGATGAATCTACCCTCCGAAAGAACTATTCACCTTTATGCTATGATGAAGTTTTATGTAAAATTAGGAATGAAATAGGAAACAATCCAATTTGGGTTTCTATTGATGAGACAATCGATGTACAGGGACGATATGTTGCTAGTGTCATAATTGGGAAATTATCATCTGAAGAATGTACAAAACCAATTGTTTTAACGGTTGAGCAATTACAAAAGGCAAATTTTCAAACAATTTCCCAATTATTTAATGACTCCATGAACATTTTATGGCCCCAAAAAATATTTCATGAAAAAGTATTATTGTATGTAACAGATGCTGCTCCGTACATGGTTAAATCTGGCGAAGCTCTTAAAGTATTTTACCCTAAATTAATTCATGTAACGTGCATGGCTCATGGACTACACAGAGTAGCTGAAGTCATAAGAGAAAAATATCAAAATGTCGATCGATTAATTTCAAATACTAAAAAGATATTTTTAAAAGCTCCTTCACGTGCAAATACTTTCAAAGAAATGTATCCCAATTTGAGTTTACCTCCACAACCAATTTTAACTCGTTGGGGTACATGGCTTGAAGCAGCAATTTATTATGGGAAATATTTCAATGAGGAAAAATGTGTTATTAATGCTTTAAACCAAAATGAAGCGAAGTGTATTGAAAACGCACGTAGTTTATTTCATAATAAAGAGTTAAAAAATGAGCTCGCCGTTATTACAACACACTTTCAGTGTTTAATAGATACAATAACAAAACTAGAGAAATCGAATGTTACTTTAAGAAATAGTTTATTGCTCATAGAAAATATTAAATTTAAATTCGAAGAAGGAGGGCCAGGAATAGATTTCGCTAGATCTAAATTTACAAATGTGTTTTCAAAAAATCGTGGATATTCTACATTGAAAAAAATCGATGGTATAATCAACGGCGAGGTAACTGAATGTGATGAAGACGAGGAACTGTCAGTTGGAGATTTATCAAGTTTTAAATATGCACCAATTGTATCTTGTGACGTGGAAAGAAGTTTTTCCAAGTACAAAAGTATGCTTCGAGATAATCGTAGGAGTTTTCAATTCGAAAACTTGAAATCCATATTTATTACTTCATGCTGGTACTCGTCCAATAATAATAATTTAATATAAATAGTAATACTTTAATTAATTTATAATACTTTTATACTTACACAATGTCATTAAAAATGTTATTTAAAATTTTTTTTATTAATAAACAATTTGTATACATAATGTATTGTTAATTTGTAAAAAAAATTAATTTTGCATATTTTTTGCATATTTATGATGTGAATCTGCATATTTTATCGATTTTTATTGCATATAAATCCGGGCCCTAATAATTATATTTATCTGAAAATACTGTCAATGATATGGAAGAATTTGTGTGGGCTGAATGCTATAAAATGAATATTAAAAATTTGTGAAAGCAATTAACTGTACATAAGTATACTTAGTTTAGTATTTTGTCTAACTAAATTAGACAAGATCTAAGATCTTTTCTCCGATAAATAATCAATAATATACGATGAATGTCTTCAAAGTTTTTTTTTTTTATTTATTATAATTTAAAATGTTTCAACACACTGGGTGTTATTACAAGTATTTTAACAATTTTAAAATGTATAAGTTACATATTTATAACATAAGTTATATTGATAATAAATAATTAATATTTAGGTAAAATAATTGAGATTGTTATTGGGAATACAATTTGACGGTTTTGAATTGTTAATGAGGATATTTATTAATATAATGATAAAAGGAAGAAATAAGATTATGGAATATTGCTATTAGCATTAAGTGCGTTTAGGACTGACGTGAGGAGGGAGATAAGTGGACCAATTAATGAGTTTAAGTTTGAAATAAAAGTTGATACAATGTCGGCGATATTATTCTCCGTGTGTGATGATTGAATTTTTGTGGCTTCTGCATGTTTGGTCTTGGACTGGGCATTGGAATCAGAGCCCTTGGCTGGACGGACTCTTGGGACTGTTTTTTTGAAAGTAGCTTTGTAAACTGGGCAGTCTTCAAAGTTTAAAATAATATTACATTATTATTATTTATTTGCAGTAACATTTTTGACTGTGCGTTTTCAATATCATTTAAAGTAAATATAAACCTGAGTATTTTATAGGAAATTCAGTTGGGCTGCACTATTATTTTCTTCAAAAAAGTTAGTTGTTATGGTATTTTTAAAATTTGAGAGAAAAAATACAAAAAGTAGTTATGAATCACGCAGAATTCGTGATCTAGGCTAAAAATAAAAACAAGTAACTTAAAGAAGTATGAAATAAAATGGAGTTTTATAAAATAATTCACATATTAGAAAATTTAAAATTTTTAGAATTTATTTTATTTAAATAAATTTAATTTTAATGATTTTTATACTACTAAAAATTTACACATAAAATTGGATGAAAAATGAAAAGGACTTTGTAGCTCTCAAAAGAACTTGATTTAGTTGGAAATAAGAAAAAAGTAAATATTAAAAAGGAACAAAACAAAATTTAATTAAAGTTTGAATTTTATGACATTAAATGGTAAAAATTAATTTATTCTTGTGAAATTTTTATCATGATTTATAAAGCGTTATATTCTATTCTTTACACTAATGATTTTAATTAAATGTTTTCACACAATTTTATGTATTATTTACGTTAATTAAATTGATATGATATTTATATTGCTAAACATCATAGATTAGGTGGTATAATGACATGTACATATATCTAGATCAATAACACTGGCTTTTATAATAACGAAATTGTATTGTTATTGAATTCCTTAGTATGTTTATTAATGAACGTCTGTATTCGGACTCTAAATAATACACATAAAATTATACATTTCTTATCCATATTTAAAATCCTGTGTGGTAATAAGAAGATTTTACATACTTCCACACTTGAAAATACAAACTAAAATATAACATATTGTATTAAATAAACCTTAATAAGTTATTTAGTTGTCACAATTCCATCAGGAAAACAACGTGGTTTTGTAATTGAAACATTTTTCAAAATCATCGAGTATGTAATTGCATTTCATACTGTTTGGTTAGAATTTAAATGATAACGTCCCGTATCGGAAAACTATTTTGAATTGGTTACAACATTTAAGGGATACGGAATCTTTTATAGGTATATGTTAAGATCATAGTTGTAAAATTTGCTAACCGCTTGGATCTGGTATCCCTAGAGCAAAGGCATGAAATCGAACAGAACACAACAGAGTCTGCTCTATTGATGAACTCTCACTGGAACAATGTTTTCAAGAATTCTCACCGAATTGAGATAACCAGGTTGTTTTTTAGGCATTTCAAATCTTGTATGTAATTTTATTAGGCAAAAGTAAATAATTGAAATATGGGAGTCAAATACGCCGCACTCTGTAGTAGATACTAAATAAGTTTCGAACTTAGATATCTATTTAAAATATATAAAATATTTTATAATAATGACAAATAATACAAGTACTTTCTAATTTTCAATATTATTCACCATAATCATTTCATGTACTTATATGAATCTCAGATAACACTTAGATTAGTTAGTTACAGTGGCGGCTCGTGCCTAGGTGTGCGCACACCACATAGATTAATATAGATATAATAGTGAAAATGTATAATAATAATGTATAACAAAAAATTCAGAAAGAAATGGAAAGGCAAGATTAGGGGTTTTTTTGGACACAAAAAAAAAATTCAGTTTTAAAATAATACATGATATAATTTACAAATGTAAAATTATATAATGTATTTTAATTTTAAAACTGAATTTTTTTTTAAACTAAAACTACTTTATTAAAAGGGAGATTAATGGAAATAATTAAGTTAAAAAATGTTATAATGAGTATGAATAAATTGAAGATATTTAAATTGTTATGTATTACATAAAATTGAGAGTTTAAACAAAAAATTCAGAAAAAAATGGAAAGGGGTCCATGGTATCCCGCAGGAATAGAGATTTGGGTAGACACAAAAAAAAAAATCCAGTTTTAAAATAATACATGATATAATTTACAAATTTAAAATTATATAATGTATTTTAATATTAAAACTGAATTTTATTTTAAACTAAAACTACTTTATTAAAAGAGAGATCAAATGAAATAATTAAGTTAAAGAATTTTTTAATGAGTATGAATAAATTGATGATATTTAAATTGTTATGTATTACATAACATTGAGAGTTTAAACAAAAAATTCAGAAAAAAAAATGAAAAGGGGTCCATGGTATCCCGCAGGAATAGAGATTTGGGTAGAAACAAAAAAAAAATCCAGTTTTAAAATAATACATGATATAATTTACAAATATAAAATTATATAATGTATTTTAATTTAAAAACTGAATTTTTTTTTAAACTAAAACTACTTTATTAAAAGGGAGATTAATGGAAATAATTAAGTTAAAAAATGTTATAGTGAGTATGAATAAATTGAAGATATTTAAATTGTTATGTAATACATAACATTGAGAGTTTAAACAAAAAATTAAGAAAAAAAAATGGAAAGGGGTCCATGGTATCCCGCAGGAATAGAGATTTGGGTAGACACAAAAAAAAAAATCCAGTTTTAAAATAATACATGATATAATTTACAAATGTAAAATTATATAATGTATTTTAATTTTAAAACTGAATTTTTTTTTAAACTAAAACTACTTTATTAAAAGAGAGATCAAAGGAAATAATTAAGTTAAAAAATGTTATAATGAGTATGAATAAATTGAAGATATTTAAATTGTTATATATTACATAACATTGAGAGTTAAAACAAAAAATTCAGAAAAAAAAATGGAAAGGGGTCTTTGGTATCCCGCAGGAATAGAGATTTGGGTAGACACAAAAAAAAAATCCAGTTTTAAAATAATACATGATATAATTTTCAAATGTAAAATTATATAATATATTTTAATTTTAAAACTGAATTTTTTTTTAAATTATAACTACTTTATAAAAAGGGAGATTAATGGAAATAATTAAGTTAAAGAATTTTTTAATGAGTATGAATAAATTGGTGATATTTAAATTGTTATGTATTACATAAAATTGAGAGTTTAAACAAAAAATTCAGAAAAAAATGGAAAGGGGTCCATGGTATCCCGCAGGAATAGAGATTTGGGTAGACACAAAAAAAAAAATCCAGTTTTAAAATAATACATGATATAATTTACAAATTTAAAATTATATAATGTATTTTAATATTAAAACTGAATTTTATTTTAAACTAAAACTACTTTATTAAAAGAGAGATCAAATGAAATAATTAAGTTAAAGAATTTTTTAATGAGTATGAATAAATTGATGATATTTAAATTGTTATGTATTACATAACATTGAGAGTTTAAACAAAAAATTCAGAAAAAAAAATGAAAAGGGGTCCATGGTATCCCGCAGGAATAGAGATTTGGGTAGACACAAAAAAAAAATCCAGTTTTAAAATAATACATGATATAATTTACAAATGTAAAATTATATAATGTATTTTAATTTTAAAACTGAATTTTTTTTTAAACTTAAACTACTTTATTAAAAGGAAGATTAATGGAAATAATTAAGTTAAAGAATTTTTTAATGAGTATGAATAAATTGATGATATTAAAATTGTTATGTATTACATAAAATTGAGAGTTTAAACAAAAAATTCAGAAAAAAAAATGGAAAGGGGTCCATGGTATCCCGCAGTAATAGAGATTTGGGTAGACACAAAAAAAAAATCCAGTTTTAAAATAATACATGATATAATTTACAAATGTAAAATTATATAATGTATTTTAATTTTAAAACTGAATTTTTTTTTAAACTAAAACTACTTTATTAAAAGAGAGATCAAAGGAAATAATTAAGTTAAAAAATGTTATAATGAGTATGAATAAATTGAAGATATTTAAATTGTTATGTATTACATAACACTGAGAGTTAAAACAAAAAATTCAGAAAAAAAAATGGAAAGGGGTCTTTGGTATCCCGCAGGAATAGAGATTTGGGTAGACACAAAAAAAAAATCCAGTTTTAAAATAATACATGATATAATTTACAAATGTAAAATTATATAATGTATTTTAATTTTAAAACTGAATTTTTTTTTAAACTAAAACTACTTTATTAAAAGGGAGATTAATGGAAATAATTAAGTTAAAAAATGTTATAGTGAGTATGAATAAATTGAAGATATTTAAATTGTTATGTAATACATAACATTGAGAGTTTAAACAAAAAATTAAGAAAAAAAAATGGAAAGGGGTCCATGGTATCCCGCAGGAATAGAGATTTGGGTAGACACAAAAAAAAAAATCCAGTTTTAAAATAATACATGATATAATTTACAAATGTAAAATTATATAATGTATTTTAATTTTAAAACTGAATTTTTTTTTAAACTAAAACTACTTTATTAAAAGAGAGATCAAAGGAAATAATTAAGTTAAAAAATGTTATAATGAGTATGAATAAATTGAAGATATTTAAATTGTTATATATTACATAACATTGAGAGTTAAAACAAAAAATTCAGAAAAAAAAATGGAAAGGGGTCTTTGGTATCCCGCAGGAATAGAGATTTGGGTAGACACAAAAAAAAAATCCAGTTTTAAAATAATACATGAAATAATTTACAAATGTAAAATTATATAATGTATTTTAATTTTAAAACTGAATTTTTTTTTAAACTAAAACTACTTTATTAAAAGGGAGATTAATGGAAATAATTAAGTTAAAAAATTTTATAATGAGTATGAATAAATTGAAGATATTAAAATTGTTATGTATTGCATAAAATTGAGAGTATTAACAAAAATTTCAGAAAAAAAATGGAAAGGGGTCCATGGTATCCCGCAGGAATAGAGATTTGGGTAGACACAAAAAAAAAATTCAGTTTTGAAATAATACATGATATAATTTACAAATGTAAAATTATATAATGTATTTTAATTTTAAAACTGAATTTTTTTTTAAACTAAAACTACTTTATTAAAAGGGAGATTAATGGAAATAATTAAGTTAAAGAATTTTTTAATGAGTATGAATAAATTGATGATATTTAAATTGTTATGTATTACATAACATTGAGAGTTTAAACAAAAATTTCAGAAAAAAAATGGAAAGGGGTCCATGGTATCCCGCAGGAATAGAGATTTGGGTAGACACAAAAAAAAAAATCCAGTTTTAAAATAATACATGATATAATTTACAAATGTAAAATTATATAATGTATTTTAATTTTAAAACTGAATTTTTTTTTAAACTAAAACTACTTTATTAAAAGGGAGATTAATGGAAATAATTAAGTTAAAGAATTTTTTAATGAGTATGAATAAATTGATGATATTTAAATTGTTATGTATTACATAACATTGAGAGTTTAAACAAAAATTTCAGAAAAAAAATGGAAAGGGGTCTTTGGTATCCCGCAGGAATAGAGATTTGGGTAGACACAAAAAAAAAATCCAGTTTTAAAATAATACATGATATAATTTTCAAATGTAAAATTATATAATATATTTTAATTTTAAAACTGAATTTTTTTTTAAATTAAAACTACTTTATAAAAAGGGAGATTAATGGAAATAATTAAGTTAAAGAATTTTTTAATGAGTATGAATAAATTGATGATATTTAAATTTTTATGTATTACATAACTTTGAGAGTTTAAACAAAAAATTCAGAAAAAAAAATGGAAAGGGGTCCATGGTATCCCGCAGGAATAGAGATTTGGGTAGACACAAAAAAAAAAATTCAGTTTTAAAATAATACATGATATAATTTACAAATGTAAAATTCTATAATGTATTTTAATTTTAAAACTGAACTTTTTTTCAAACTAAAACTACTTTATTAAAAGGGAGATTAATGGAAATAATTAAGTTAAAAAATGTTATAATGAGTATGAATAAATTGAAGATATTTAAATTGTTATGTATTACATAACATTGTGAGTAAAAACAAAAAATTCAGAAAAAAAAATGGAAAGGGGTCCTTGGTATCCCGCAGGAATAGAGATTTGGGTAGACACAAAAAAAAATCCAGTTTTAAAATAATACATGATATAATTTACAAATGTAAAATTATATAATGTATTTTAATTTTAAAACTGAATTTTTTTTTAAACTAAAACTACTTTATTAAAAGAGAGATCAAAGGAAATAATTAAGTTAAAAAATGTTATAATGAGTATGAATAAATTGAAGATATTAAAATTGTTATGTATTACATAACATTGAGAGTTAAAACAAAAAATTCAGAAAAAAAAATGGAAAGGGGTCCATGGTATCCCGCAGGAATAGAGATTTGGGTAGACACAAAAAAAAAATCCAGTTTTAAAATAATACATGATATAATTTACAAATGTAAAATTATATAATATATTTTAATTTTAAAACTGAATTTTTTTCTAAATTAAAACTACTTCATTAAAAGGGAGATTAATGGAAATAATTAAGTTAAAGAATTTTTTAATGAGTATGAATAAATTGATGATATTTAAATTGTTATGTATTACATAACTTTGAGAGTTAAAACAAAAAATTCAGAAAAAAAAATGGAAAGGGGTCCATGGTATCCCGCAGGAATAGAGATTTGGGTAGACACAAAAAAAAAAATCCATTTTTAAAATAATACATGATATAATTTACAAATTTAAAATTATATAATGTATTTTAATTTTAAAACTGAATTTTTTTTTAAACTAAAACTACTTTATAAAAAGGGAGATTAATGGAAATTATTAAGTAAAAGAATTTTTTAATGAGTATGAATAAATTGATGATATTTAAATTGTTATGTATTACATAACTTTGAGAGTTAAAACAAAAAATTCAGAAAAAAAAATGGAAAGGGGTCCATGGTATCCCGCAGGAATAGAGATTTGGGTAGACACAAAAAAAAAAAATCCATTTTTAAAATAATACATGATATAATTTACAAATTTAAAATTATATAATGTATTTTAATTTTAAAACTGAATTTTTTTTTAAACTAAAACTACTTTATTAAAAGGGAGATTAATGGAAATAATTAAGTTAAAAAATGTTATAATGAGTATGAATAAATTGAAGATATTTAAATTGTTATGTATTACATAACATTGAGAGTTAAAACAAAAAATTCAGAAAAAAAAATGGAAAGGGGTCCTTGGTATCCCGCAGGAATAGAGATTTGGGTAGACACACAAAAAAAATCCAGTTTTAAAATAATACATGTTATAATTTACAAATGTAAAATTATATAATGTATTTTAATTTTAAAACTGAATTTTTTTTTAAACTAAAACTACTTTATAAAAAGGGAGATTAATGGAAATAATTAAGTTAAAGTATTTTTTAATGAGTATGAATAAATTGATGATATTTAAATTGTTATGTATTACATAACTTTCAGAGTTTAAACAAAAAATTCAGAAAAAAAAATGGAAAGGGGTCCATGGTATCCCGCAGGAATAGAGATTTGGGTAGACACAAAAAAAAAAATCCATTTTTAAAATAATACATGATATAATTTACAAATTTAAAATTATATAATGTATTTTAATTTTAAAACTGAATTTTTTTTTAAACTAAAACTACTTTATTAAAAGAGAGATCAAAGGAAATAATTAAGTTAAAAAATGTTATAATGAGTATGAATAAATTGATGATATTTAAATTGTTATGTATTACATAAAATTGAGAGTATTAACAAAAAATTCAGAAAGAAATGGAAAGGCAAGATTAGGGGTTTTTTTGGACACAAAAAAAAAATTCAGTTTTAAAATAATACATGATATAATTTACAAATGTAAAATTATATAATGTATTTTAATTTTAAAACTGAATTTTTTTTTAAACTAAAACTACTTTATTAAAAGAGAGATCAAAGGAAATAATTAAGTTAAAAAATGTTATAATGAGTATGAATAAATTGATGATATTTAAATTGTTATGTACTACATAACATTGAGAGTTAAAACAAAAAATTCAGAAAAAAAAATGGAAAGGGGTCCTTGGTATCCCGCAGGAATAGAGATTTGGGTAGACACAAAAAAAAAATCCAGTTTTAAAATAATACATGATATAATTTACAAATGTAAAATTATATAATGTATTTTAATTTTAAAACTGAATTTTTTTTTAAACTAAAACTACTTTATTAAAAGAGAGATCAAAGGAAATAATTAAGTTAAAAAATGTTATAATGAGTATGAATAAATTGAAGATATTTAAATTGTTATGTATTACATAACATTGAGAGTTAAAACAAAAAATTCAGAAAAAAAAATGGAAAGGGGTCTTTGGTATCCCGCAGGAATAGAGATTTGGGTAGACACAAAAAAAAAATCCAGTTTTAAAATAATACATGATATAATTTTCAAATGTAAAATTATAGAATGTATTTTAATTTTAAAACTGAATTTTTTTTTAAACTAAAACTACTTTATTAAAAGGGAGATTAATGGAAATAATTAAGTTAAAAAATGTTATAATGAGTATGAATAAATTGAAGATATTTAAATTGTTATGTATTACACAACATTGAGAGTTAAAACAAAAAATTCAGAAAAAAAAATGGAAAGGGGTCCTTGGTATCCCGCAGGAATAGAGATTTGGGTAGACACAAAAAAAAAATCCAGTTTTAAAATAATACATGATATAATTTACAAATGTAAAATTATATAATGTATTTTAATTTTAAAACTGAATTTTTTTTTAAACTAAAACTACTTTATAAAAAGGGAGATTAATGGAAATAATTAAGTTAAAGAATTTTTTAATGAGTATGAATAAATTGATGATATTTAAATTGTTATGTATTACATAACTTTCAGAGTTTAAACAAAAAATTCAGAAAAAAAAATGGAAAGGGGTCCATGGTATCCCGCAGGAATAGAGATTTGGGTAGACACAAAAAAAAAAATCCATTTTTAAAATAATACATGATATAATTTACAAATTTAAAATTATATAATGTATTTTAATTTTAAAACTGAATTTTTTTTTAAACTAAAACTACTTTATTAAAAGAGAGATCAAAGGAAATAATTAAGTTAAAAAATGTTATAATGAGTATGAATAAATTGATGATATTTAAATTGTTATGTATTACATAAAATTGAGAGTATTAACAAAAAATTCAGAAAGAAATGGAAAGGCAAGATTAGGGGTTTTTTTTGGACACAAAAAAAAAATTCAGTTTTAAAATAATACATGATATAATTTACAAATGTAAAATTATATAATGTATTTTAATTTTAAAACTGAATTTTTTTTTAAACTAAAACTACTTTATTAAAAGAGAGATCAAAGGAAATAATTAAGTTAAAAAATGTTATAATGAGTATGAATAAATTGATGATATTTAAATTGTTATGTACTACATAACATTGAGAGTTAAAACAAAAAATTCAGAAAAAAAAATGGAAAGGGGTCCTTGGTATCCCGCAGGAATAGAGATTTGGGTAGACACAAAAAAAAAATCCAGTTTTAAAATAATACATGATATAATTTACAAATGTAAAATTATATAATGTATTTTAATTTTAAAACTGAATTTTTTTTTAAACTAAAACTACTTTATTAAAAGAGAGATCAAAGGAAATAATTAAGTTAAAAAATGTTATAATGAGTATGAATAAATTGAAGATATTTAAATTGTTATGTATTACATAACATTGAGAGTTAAAACAAAAAATTCAGAAAAAAAAATGGAAAGGGGTCTTTGGTATCCCGCAGGAATAGAGATTTGGGTAGACACAAAAAAAAAATCCAGTTTTAAAATAATACATGATATAATTTTCAAATGTAAAATTATAGAATGTATTTTAATTTTAAAACTGAATTTTTTTTTAAACTAAAACTACTTTATTAAAAGGGAGATTAATGGAAATAATTAAGTTAAAAAATGTTATAATGAGTATGAATAAATTGAAGATATTTAAATTGTTATGTATTACACAACATTGAGAGTTAAAACAAAAAATTCAGAAAAAAAAATGGAAAGGGGTCCTAGGTATCCCGCAGGAATAGAGATTTGGGTAGACACAAAAAAAAAATCCAGTTTTAAAATAATACATGAAATAATTTACAAATGTAAAATTATATAATGTATTTTAATTTTAAAACTGAATTTTTTTTTAAACTAAAACTACTTTATTAAAAGGGAGATTAATGGATATAATTAAGTTAAAAAATTTTATAATGAGTATGAATAAATTGAAGATATTTAAATTGTTATGTATTACATAAAATTGAGAGTATTAACAAAAAATTCAGAAAGAAATGGAAAGGCAAGATTAGGGGTTTTTTTGGACACAAAAAAAAAATTCAGTTTTAAAATAATACATGATATAATTTACAAATGTAAAATTATATAATGTATTTTAATTTTAAAACTGAATTTTTTTTTAAACTAAAACTACTTTATTAAAAGAGAGATCAAAGGAAATAATTAAGTTAAAAAATGTTATAATGAGTATGAATAAATTGATGATATTTAAATTGTTATGTACCACATAACATTGAGAGTTAAAACAAAAAATTCAGAAAAAAAAATGGAAAGGGGTCCTTGGTATCCCGCAGGAATAGAGATTTGGGTAGACACAAAAAAAAAATCCAGTTTTAAAATAATACATGATATAATTTACAAATGTAAAATTCTATAATGTATTTTAATTTTAAAACTGAACTTTTTTTCAAACTAAAACTACTTTATTAAAAGGGAGATTAATGGAAATAATTAAGTTAAAAAATGTTATAATGAGTATGAATAAATTGAAGATATTTAAATTGTTATGTATTACATAACATTGAGAGTAAAAAAAAAAAATTCAGAAAAAAAAATGGAAAGGGGTCCTTGGTATCCCGCAGGAATAGAGATTTGGGTAGACACAAAAAAAATCCAGTTTTAAAATAATACATGATATAATTTACAAATGTAAAATTATATAATGTATTTTAATTTTAAAACTGAATTTTTTTTTAAACTAAAACTACTTTATTAAAAGAGAGATCAAAGGAAATAATTAAGTTAAAAAATGTTATAATGAGTATGAATAAATTGAAGATATTAAAATTGTTATGTATTACATAACATTGAGAGTTAAAACAAAAAATTCAGAAAAAAAAATGGAAAGGGGTCCATGGTATCCCGCAGGAATAGAGATTTGGGTAGACACAAAAAAAAAATCCAGTTTTAAAATAATACATGATATAATTTACAAATGTAAAATTATATAATATATTTTAATTTTAAAACTGAATTTTTTTTTAAACTAAAACTACTTTATTAAAAGGGAGATTAATGGAAATAATTAAGTTAAAGAATTTTTTAATGAGTATGAATAAATTGATGATATTTAAATTGTTATGTACTACATAACATTGAGAGTTTAAACAAAAATTTCAGAAAAAAAATGGAAAGGGGTCCATGGTATCCCGCAGGAATAGAGATTTGGGTAGACACAAAAAAAAAAATCCAGTTTTAAAATAATACATGATATAATTTACAAATGTAAAATTATATAATGTATTTTAATTTTAAAACTGAATTTTTTTTTAAACTAAAACTACTTTATTAAAAGAGAGATCAAAGGAAATAATTAAGTTAAAAAATGTTATAATGAGTATGAATAAATTGAAGATATTTAAATTGTTATGTATTACATAACATTGAGAGTTAAAACAAAAAATTCAGAAAAAAAAATGGAAAGGGGTCTTTGGTATCCCGCAGGAATAGAGATTTGGGTAGACACAAAAAAAAAATCCAGTTTTAAAATAATACATGATATAATTTTCAAATGTAAAATTATATAATATATTTTAATTTTAAAACTGAATTTTTTTTTAAATTAAAACTACTTTATAAAAAGGGAGATTAATGGAAATAATTAAGTTAAAGAATTTTTTAATGAGTATGAATAAATTGATGATATTTAAATTGTTATGTATTACATAACTTTGAGAGTTTAAACAAAAAATTCAGAAAAAAAAATGGAAAGGGGTCCATGGTATCCCGCAGGAATAGAGATTTGGGTAGACACAAAAAAAAAAAATCCATTTTTAAAATAATACATGATATAATTTACAAATTTAAAATTATATAATGTATTTTAATTTTAAAACTGAATTTTTTTTTAAACTAAAACTACTTTATTAAAAGGGAGATTAATGGAAATAATTAAGTTAAAAAATGTTATAATGAGTATGAATAAATTGAAGATATTTAAATTGTTATGTATTACATAACATTGAGAGTTAAAACAAAAAATTCAGAAAAAAAAATGGAAAGGGGTCCTTGGTATCCCGCAGGAATAGAGATTTGGGTAGACACAAAAAAAAAATCCAGTTTTAAAATAATACATGATATAATTTACAAATTTAAAATTATATAATGTATTTTAATTTTAAAACTGAATTTTTTTTTAAACTAAAACTACTTTATTAAAAGGGAGATTAATGGATATAATTAAGTTAAAAAATTTTATAATGAGTATGAATAAATTGAAGATATTTAAATTGTTATGTATTACATAAAATTGAGAGTATTAACAAAAAATTCAGAAGGAAATGGAAAGGCAAGATTAGGGGTTTTTTTGGACACAAAAAAAAAATTCAGTTTTAAAATAATACATGATATAATTTACAAATGTAAAATTATATAATGTATTTTAATTTTAAAACTGAATTTTTTTTTAAACTAAAACTACTTTATTAAAAGAGAGATCAAAGGAAATAATTAAGTTAAAAAATGTTATAATGAGTATGAATAAATTGATGATATTTAAATTGTTATGTACTACATAACATTGAGAGTTAAAACAAAAAATTCAGAAAAAAAAATGGAAAGGGGTCCTTGGTATCCCGCAGGAATAGAGATTTGGGTAGACACAAAAAAAAAATCCAGTTTTAAAATAATACATGATATAATTAACAAATGTAAAATTATATAATGTATTTTAATTTTAAAACTGAATTTTTTTTTAAACTAAATCTACTTTATTAAAAGAGAGATCAAAGGAAATAATTAAGTTAAAAAATGTTATAATGAGTATGAATAAATTGAAGATATTAAAATTGTTATGTATTACATAACATTGAGAGTTAAAACAAAAAATTCAGAAAAAAAAATGGAAAGGGGTCCATGGTATCCCGCAGGAATAGAGATTTGGGTAGACACAAAAAAAAAATCCAGTTTTAAAATAATACATGATATAATTTACAAATGTAAAATTATATAATATATTTTAATTTTAAAACTGAATTTTTTTTTAAACTAAAACTACTTTATTAAAAGGGAGATTAATGGAAATAATTAAGTTAAAGAATTTTTTAATGAGTATGAATAAATTGATGATATTTAAATTGTTATGTATTACATAACATTGAGAGTTTAAACAAAAATTTCAGAAAAAAAATGGAAAGGGGTCCATGGTATCCCGCAGGAATAGAGATTTGGGTAGACACAAAAAAAAAAAATCCATTTTTAAAATAATACATGATATAATTTACAAATTTAAAATTATATAATGTATTTTAATTTTAAAACTGAATTTTTTTTTAAACTAAAACTACTTTATTAAAAGGGAGATTAATGGAAATAATTAAGTTAAAAAATGTTAAAATGAGTATGAATAAATTGAAGATATTTAAATTGTTATGTATTACATAACATTGAGAGTTAAAACAAAAAATTCAGAAAAAAAAATGGAAAGGGGTCCTTGGTATCCCGCAGGAATAGAGATTTGGGTAGACACAAAAAAAAAATCCAGTTTTAAAATAATACATGATATAATTTACAAATGTAAAATTATATAATGTATTTTAATTTTAAAACTGAATTTTTTTTTAAACTAAAACTACTTTATAAAAAGGGAGATTAATGGAAATAATTAAGTTAAAGAATTTTTTAATGAGTATGAATAAATTGATGATATTTAAATTGTTATGTATTACATAACTTTCAGAGTTTAAACAAAAAATTCAGAAAAAAAAATGGAAAGGGGTCCATGGTATCCCGCAGGAATAGAGATTTGGGTAGACACAAAAAAAAAAATCCATTTTTAAAATAATACATGATATAATTTACAAATTTAAAATTATATAATGTATTTTAATTTTAAAACTGAATTTTTTTTTAAACTAAAACTACTTTATTAAAAGGGAGATTAATGGATATAATTAAGTTAAAAAATTTTATAATGAGTATGAATAAATTGAAGATATTTAAATTGTTATGTATTACATAAAACTGAGAGAATTAACAAAAAATTCAGAAAGAAATGGAAAGGCAAGATTAGGGGTTTTTTTGGACACAAAAAAAAAATTCAGTTTTAAAATAATACATGATATAATTTACAAATGTAAAATTATATAAGGTATTTTAATTTTAAAACTGAATTTTTTTTTAAACTAAAACTACTTTATTAAAAGAGAGATCAAAGGAAATAATTAAGTTAAAAAATGTTATAATGAGTATGAATAAATTGAAGATATTTAAATTGTTATGTATTACATAACATTGAGAGTTAAAACAAAAAATTCAGAAAAAAAAATGGAAAGGGGTCTTTGGTATCCCGCAGGAATAGAGATTTGGGTAGACACAAAAAAAAAATCCAGTTTTAAAATAATACATGATATAATTTTCAAATGTAAAATTATATAATATATTTTAATTTTAAAACTGAATTTTTTTTTAAATTAAAACTACTTTATAAAAAGGGAGATTAATGGAAATAATTAAGTTAAAGAATTTTTTAATGAGTATGAATAAATTGATGATATTTAAATTGTTATGTATTACATAACTTTGAGAGTTTAAACAAAAAATTCAGAAAAAAAAATGGAAAGGGGTCCATGGTATCCCGCAGGAATAGAGATTTGGGTAGACACAAAAAAAAAAAATCCATTTTTAAAATAATACATGATATAATTTACAAATTTAAAATTATATAATGTATTTTAATTTTAAAACTGAATTTTTTTTTAAACTAAAACTACTTTATTAAAAGGGAGATTAATGGAAATAATTAAGTTAAAAAATGTTATAATGAGTATGAATAAATTGAAGATATTTAAATTGTTATGTATTACATAACATTGAGAGTTAAAACAAAAAATTCAGAAAAAAAAATGGAAAGGGGTCCTTGGTATCCCGCAGGAATAGAGATTTGGGTAGACACAAAAAAAAAATCCAGTTTTAAAATAATACATGATATAATTTACAAATGTAAAATTATATAATGTATTTTAATTTTAAAACTGAATTTTTTTTTAAACTAAAACTACTTTATAAAAAGGGAGATTAATGGAAATAATTAAGTTAAAGAATTTTTTAATGAGTATGAATAAATTGATGATATTTAAATTGTTATGTATTACATAACTTTCAGAGTTTAAACAAAAAATTCAGAAAAAAAAATGGAAAGGGGTCCATGGTATCCCGCAGGAATAGAGATTTGGGTAGACACAAAAAAAAAAATCCATTTTTAAAATAATACATGATATAATTTACAAATTTAAAATTATATAATGTATTTTAATTTTAAAACTGAATTTTTTTTTAAACTAAAACTACTTTATTAAAAGGGAGATTAATGGATATAATTAAGTTAAAAAATTTTATAATGAGTATGAATAAATTGAAGATATTTAAATTGTTATGTATTACATAAAATTGAGAGAATTAACAAAAAATTCAGAAAGAAATGGAAAGGCAAGATTAGGGGTTTTTTTGGACACAAAAAAAAAATTCAGTTTTAAAATAATACATGATATAATTTACAAATGTAAAATTATATAATGTATTTTAATTTTAAAACTGAATTTTTTTTTAAACTAAAACTACTTTATTAAAAGAGAGATCAAAGGAAATAATTAAGTTAAAAAATGTTATAATGAGTATGAATAAATTGATGATATTTAAATTGTTATGTACTACATAACATTGAGAGTTAAAACAAAAAATTCAGAAAAAAAAATGGAAAGGGGTCCTTGGTATCCCGCAGGAATAGAGATTTGGGTAGACACAAAAAAAAAATCCAGTTTTAAAATAATACATGATATAATTTACAAATGTAAAATTATATAATGTATTTTAATTTTAAAACTGAATTTTTTTTTAAACTAAAACTACTTTATTAAAAGAGAGATCAAAGAAAATAATTAAGTTAAAAAATGTTATAATGAGTATGAATAAATTGAAGATATTAAAATTGTTATGTATTACATAACATTGAGAGTTAAAACAAAAAATTCAGAAAAAAAAATGGAAAGGGGTCCATGGTATCCCGCAGGAATAGAGATTTGGGTAGACACAAAAAAAAAATCCAGTTTTAAAATAATACATGATATAATTTACAAATGTAAAATTATATAATATATTTTAATTTTAAAACTGAATTTTTTTTTAAACTAAAACTACTTTATTAAAAGGGAGATTAATGGAAATAATTAAGTTAAAGAATTTTTTAATGAGTATGAATAAATTGATGATATTTAAATTGTTATGTATTACATAACATTGAGAGTTTAAACAAAAATTTCAGAAAAAAAATGGAAAGGGGTCCATGGTATCCCGCAGGAATAGAGATTTGGGTAGACACAAAAAAAAAAAATCCATTTTTAAAATAATACATGATATAATTTACAAATTTAAAATTATATAATGTATTTTAATTTTAAAACTGAATTTTTTTTTAAACTAAAACTACTTTATTAAAAGGGAGATTAATGGAAATAATTAAGTTAAAAAATGTTATAATGAGTATGAATAAATTGAAGATATTTAAATTGTTATGTATTACATAACATTGAGAGTTAAAACAAAAAATTCAGAAAAAAAAATGGAAAGGGGTCCTTGGTATCCCGCAGGAATAGAGATTTGGGTAGACACAAAAAAAAAATCCAGTTTTAAAATAATACATGATATAATTTACAAATGTAAAATTATATAATGTATTTTAATTTTAAAACTGAATTTTTTTTTAAACTAAAACTACTTTATAAAAAGGGAGATTAATGGAAATAATTAAGTTAAAGAATTTTTTAATGAGTATGAATAAATTGATGATATTTAAATTGTTATGTATTACATAACTTTCAGAGTTTAAACAAAAAATTCAGAAAAAAAAATGGAAAGGGGTCCATGGTATCCCGCAGGAATAGAGATTTGGGTAGACACAAAAAAAAAAATCCATTTTTAAAATAATACATGATATAATTTACAAATTTAAAATTATATAATGTATTTTAATTTTAAAACTGAATTTTTTTTTAAACTAAAACTACTTTATTAAAAGGGAGATTAATGGATATAATTAAGTTAAAAAATTTTATAATGAGTATGAATAAATTGAAGATATTTAAATTGTTATGTATTACATAAAACTGAGAGAATTAACAAAAAATTCAGAAAGAAATGGAAAGGCAAGATTAGGGGTTTTTTTGGACACAAAAAAAAAATTCAGTTTTAAAATAATACATGATATAATTTACAAATGTAAAATTATATAATGTATTTTAATTTTAAAACTGAATTTTTTTTTAAACTAAAACTACTTTATTAAAAGAGAGATCAAAGGAAATAATTAAGTTAAAAAATGTTATAATGAGTATGAATAAATTGATGATATTTAAATTGTTATGTACTACATAACATTGAGAGTTAAAACAAAAAATTCAGAAAAAAAAATGGAAAGGGGTCCTTGGTATCCCGCAGGAATAGAGATTTGGGTAGACACAAAAAAAAAATCCAGTTTTAAAATAATACATGATATAATTTACAAATGTAAAATTATATAATGTATTTTAATTTTAAAACTGAATTTTTTTTTAAACTAAAACTACTTTATTAAAAGAGAGATCAAAGGAAATAATTAAGTTAAAAAATGTTATAATGAGTATGAATAAATTGAAGATATTAAAATTGTTATGTATTACATAACATTGAGAGTTAAAACAAAAAATTCAGAAAAAAAAATGGAAAGGGGTCCATGGTATCCCGCAGGAATAGAGATTTGGGTAGACACAAAAAAAAAATCCAGTTTTAAAATAATACATGATATAATTTACAAATGTAAAATTATATAATATATTTTAATTTTAAAACTGAATTTTTTTTTAAACTAAAACTACTTTATTAAAAGGGAGATTAATGGAAATAATTAAGTTAAAGAATTTTTTAATGAGTATGAATAAATTGATGATATTTAAATTGTTATGTATTACATAACATTGAGAGTTTAAACAAAAAATTCAGAAAAAAAATGGAAAGGGGTCCATGGTATCCCGCAGGAATAGAAATTTGGGTAGACACAAAAAAAAAAAATCCATTTTTAAAATAAAACATGATATAATTTACAAATTTAAAATTATATAATGTATTTTAATTTTAAAACTGAATTTTTTTTTAAACTAAAACTACTTTATTAAAAGGGAGATTAATGGATATAATTAAGTTAAAAAATTTTATAATGAGTATGAATAAATTGAAGATATTTAAATTGTTATGTATTACATAACATTGAGAGTTAAAACAAAAAATTCAGAAAAAAAAATGGAAAGGGGTCCTTGGTATCCCGCAGGAATAGAGATTTGGGTAGACACAAAAAAAAAATCCAGTTTTAAAATAATACATGAAATAATTTACAAATGTAAAATTATATAATGTATTTTAATTTTAAAACTGAATTTTTTTTTAAACTAAAACTACTTTATTAAAAGGGAGATTAATGGATATAATTAAGTTAAAAATTTTATAATGAGTATGAATAAATTGAAGATATTTAAATTGATATGTATTACATAAAATTGAGAGTATTAACAAAAAATTCAGAAAGAAATGGAAAGGCAAGATTAGGGGTTTTTTTGGACACAAAAAAAAAATTCAGTTTTAAAATAATACATGATATAATTTACAAATGTAAAATTATATAATGTATTTTAATTTTAAAACTGAATTTTTTTTTAAACTAAAACTACTTTATTAAAAGAGAGATCAATGGAAATAATTAAGTTAAAAAATGTTATAATGAGTATGAATAAATTGATGATATTTAAATTGTTATGTACTACATAACATTGAGAGTTAAAACAAAAAATTCAGAAAAAAAAATGGAAAGGGGTCCTTGGTATCCCGCAGGAATAGAGATTTGGGTAGACACAAAAAAAAAATCCAGTTTTAAAATAATACATGATATAATTTACAAATGTAAAATTCTATAATGTATTTTAATTTTAAAACTGAATTTTTTTTTAAACTAAAACTACTTTATTAAAAGAGAGATCAAAGGAAATAATTAAGTTAAAAAATGTTATAATGAGTATGAATAAATTGAAGATATTAAAATTGTTATGTATTACATAACATTGAGAGTTAAAACAAAAAATTCAGAAAAAAAAATGGAAAGGGGTCCATGGTATCCCGCAGGAATAGAGATTTGGGTAGACACAAAAAAAAAATCCAGTTTTAAAATAATACATGATATAATTTACAAATGTAAAATTATATAATATATTTTAATTTTAAAACTGAATTTTTTTCTAAATTAAAACTACTTTATTAAAAGGGAGATTAATGGAAATAATTAAGTTAAAGAATTTTTTAATGAGTATGAATAAATTGATGATATTTAAATTGTTATGTATTACATAACTTTGAGAGTTTAAACAAAAAATTCAGAAAAAAAAATGGAAAGGGGTCCATGGTATCCCGCAGGAATAGAGATTTGGGTAGACACAAAAAAAAAATCCAGTTTTAAAATAATACATGATATAATTTAGAAATGTAAAATTATATAATGTATTTTAATTTTAAAACTGAATTTTTTTTTAAACTAAAACTACTTTATTAAAAGAGAGATCAAAGGAAATAATAAAGTTAAAAAATGTTATAATGAGTATGAATAAATTGAAGATATTTAAATTGTTATGTATTACATAACATTGAGAGTTAAAACAAAAAATTCAGAAAAAAAATGGAAAGGGGTCCATGGTTTCCCGCAGGAATAGAGATTTGGGTAGACACAAAAAAAAAAATCCAGTTTTAAAATAATACGTGAAATAATTTACAAATGTAAAATTATATAATGTATTTTAATTTTAAAACTGAATTTTTTTTTAAACTAAAACTACTTTATTAAAAGGGAGATTAATGGAAATAATTAAGTTAAAGAATTTTTTAATGAGTATGAATAAATTGTGAAGATATTAAAATTGTTATGTATTACATAACATTGAGAGTTAAAACAAAAAATTCAGAAAAAAAAATGGAAAGGGGTCCATGGTATCCCGCAGGAATAGAGATTTGGGTAGACACAAAAAAAAAATCCAGTTTTAAAATAATACATGATATAATTTACAAATGTAAAATTATATAATATATTTTAATTTTAAAACTGAATTTTTTTCTAAATTAAAACTACTTTATTAAAAGGGAGATTAATGGAAATAATTAAGTTAAAGAATTTTTTAATGAGTATGAATAAATTGATGATATTTAAATTGTTATGTATTACATAACTTGGAGAGTTTAAACAAAAAATTCAGAAAAAAAAATGGAAAGGGGTCCATGGTATCCCGCAGGAATAGAGATTTGGGTAGACACAAAAAAAAAATCCAGTTTTAAAATAATACATGATATAATTTACAAATGTAAAATTATATAATGTATTTTAATTTTAAAACTGAATTTTTTTTTAAACTAAAACTACTTTATTAAAAGAGAGATCAAAGGAAATAATAAAGTTAAAAAATGTTATAATGAGTATGAATAAATTGAAGATATTTAAATTGTTATGTATTACATAACATTGAGAGTTAAAACAAAAAATTCAGAAAAAAAATGGAAAGGGGTCCATGGTTTCCCGCAGGAATAGAGATTTGGGTAGACACAAAAAAAAAATCCAGTTTTAAAATAATACATGAAATAATTTACGAATGTAAAATTATAAAATGTATTTTAATTTTAAAACTGAATTTTTTTTTAAACTAAAACTACTTTATTAAAAGGGAGATTAATGGAAATAATTAAGTTAAAGAATTTTTTAATGAGTATGAATAAATTGATGATATTTAAATTGTTATGTATTACATAACATTGAGAGTTTAAACAAAAATTTTAGAAAAAAAATGGAAAGGGGTCCATGGTATCCCGCAGGAATAGAGATTTGGGTAGACACAAAAAAAAAATCCAGTTTTAAAATAATACATGATATAATTTACAAATGTAAAATTATATAATGTATTTTAATTTTAAAACTGAATTTTTTTTTAAACTAAAACTACTTTATTAAAAGAGAGATCAAAGGAAATAATTAAGTTAAAAAATGTTATAATGAGTATGAATAAATTGAAGATATTTAAATTGTTATGTATTACATAACATTGAGAGTTAAAACAAAAAATTCAGAAAAAAAAATGGAAAGGGGTCTTTGGTATCCCGCAGAAATAGAGATTTGGGTAGACACAAAAAAAAAATCCAGTTTTAAAATAATACATGATATAATTTACAAATGTAAAATTATATAATGTATTTTAATTTTAAAACTGAATTTTTTTTTAAACTAAAACTACTTTATTAAAAGGGAGATTAATGGAAATAATTAAGTTAAAGAATTTTTTAATGAGTATGAATAAATTGAAGATATTAAAATTGTTATGTATTACATAACATTGAGAGTTAAAACAAAAAATTCAGAAAAAAAAATGGAAAGGGGTCCATGGTATCCCGCAGGAATAGAGATTTGGGTAGACACAAAAAAAAAATCCAGTTTTAAAATAATACATGATATAATTTACAAATGTAAAATTATATAATATATTTTAATTTTAAAACTGAATTTTTTTCTAAATTAAAACTACTTTATTAAAAGGGAGATTAATGGAAATAATTAAGTTAAAGAATTTTTTAATGAGTATGAATAAATTGATGATATTTAAATTGTTATGTATTACATAACTTTGAGAGTTTAAACAAAAAATTCAGAAAAAAAAATGGAAAGGGGTCCATGGTATCCCGCAGGAATAGAGATTTGGGTAGACACAAAAAAAAAAATCCATTTTTAAAATAATACATGATATAATTTACAAATTTAAAATTATATAATGTATTTTAATTTTAAAACTGAATTTTTTTTTAAACTAAAACTACTTTATAAAAAGGGAGATTAATGGAAATTATTAAGTTAAAGAATTTTTTAATGAGTATGAATAAATTGATGATATTTAAATTGTTATGTATTACATAACTTTGAGAGTTTAAACAAAAAATTCAGAA
This sequence comes from Sipha maydis, assembly GCA_034509805.1. Taxonomy (NCBI): domain Eukaryota; kingdom Metazoa; phylum Arthropoda; class Insecta; order Hemiptera; family Aphididae; genus Sipha; species Sipha maydis. The sequence continues at coordinate 59,853 of JASXSY010000170.1, forward strand.
AAAAAAATGGAAAGGGGTCCATGGTATCCCGCAGGAATAGAGATTTGGGTAGACACAAAAAAAAAAATCCATTTTTAAAATAATACATGATATAATTTACAAATGTAAAATTATATAATGTATTTTAATTTTAAAACTGAATTTTTTTTTAAACTAAAACTACTTTATTAAAAGGGAGATTAATGGAAATAATTAAGTTAAAGAATTTTTTAATGAGTATGAATAAATTGATGATATTTAAATTGTTATGTATTACATAACATTGAGAGTTTAAACAAAAATTTCAGAAAAAAAATGGAAAGGGGTCCATGGTATCCCGCAGGAATAGAGATTTGGGTAGACACAAAAAAAAAAATCCAGTTTTAAAATAATACATGATATAATTTACAAATGTAAAATTATATAATGTATTTTAATTTTAAAACTGAATTTTTTTTTAAACTAAAACTACTTTATTAAAAGAGAGATCAAAGGAAATAATTAAGTTAAAAAATGTTATAATGAGTATGAATAAATTGAAGATATTTAAATTGTTATGTATTACATAACATTGAGAGTTAAAACAAAAAATTCAGAAAAAAAAATGGAAAGGGGTCTTTGGTATCCCGCAGGAATAGAGATTTGGGTAGACACAAAAAAAAAATCCAGTTTTAAAATAATACATGATATAATTTTCAAATGTAAAATTATATAATATATTTTAATTTTAAAACTGAATTTTTTTTTAAATTAAAACTACTTTATAAAAAGGGAGATTAATGGAAATAATTAAGTTAAAGAATTTTTTAATGAGTATGAATAAATTGATGATATTTAAATTGTTATGTATTACATAACTTTGAGAGTTTAAACAAAAAATTCAGAAAAAAAAATGGAAAGGGGTCCATGGTATCCCGCAGGAATAGAGATTTGGGTAGACACAAAAAAAAAAATTCAGTTTTAAAATAATACATGATATAATTTACAAATGTAAAATTCTATAATGTATTTTAATTTTAAAACTGAACTTTTTTTCAAATTAAAACTACTTTATTAAAAGGGAGATTAATGGAAATAATTAAGTTAATAAATTTTATAATGAGTATGAATAAATTGAAGATATTTAAATTGTTATGTATTACATAAAATTGAGAGTATTAACAAAAATTTCAGAAAAAAAATGGAAAGGGGTCCATGGTATCCCGCAGGAATAGAGATTTGGGTAGACACAAAAAAAAAATTCAGTTTTGAAATAATACATGATATAATTTACAAATGTAAAATTATATAATGTATTTTAATTTTAAAACTGAATTTTTTTTTAAACTAAAACTACTTTATTAAAAGGGAGATTAATGGAAATAATTAAGTTAAAGAATTTTTTAATGAGTATGAATAAATTGATGATATTTAAATTGTTATGTATTACATAACATTGAGAGTTTAAACAAAAATTTCAGAAAAAAAATGGAAAGGGGTCCATGGTATCCCGCAGGAATAGAGATTTGGGTAGACACAAAAAAAAAAATCCAGTTTTAAAATAATACATGATATAATTTACAAATGTAAAATTATATAATGTATTTTAATTTTAAAACTGAATTTTTTTTTAAACTAAAACTACTTTATTAAAAGAGAGATCAAAGGAAATAATTAAGTTAAAAAATGTTATAATGAGTATGAATAAATTGAAGATATTTAAATTGTTATGTATTACATAACATTGAGAGTTAAAACAAAAAATTCAGAAAAAAAAATGGAAAGGGGTCTTTGGTATCCCGCAGGAATAGAGATTTGGGTAGACACAAAAAAAAAATCCAGTTTTAAAATAATACATGATATAATTTACAAATGTAAAATTATATAATGTATTTTAATTTTAAAACTGAATTTTTTTTTAAACTAAAACTACTTTATTAAAAGGGAGATTAATGGAAATAATTAAGTTAAAGAATTTTTTAATGAGTATGAATAAATTGATGATATTTAAATTGTTATGTATTACATAACATTGAGAGTTTAAACAAAAATTTCAGAAAAAAAATGGAAAGGGGTCTTTGGTATCCCGCAGGAATAGAGATTAGGGTAGACACAAAAAAAAAATCCAGTTTTAAAATAATACATGATATAATTTTCAAATGTAAAATTATATAATATATTTTAATTTTAAAACTGAATTTTTTTTTAAATTAAAACTACTTTATAAAAAGGGAGATTAATGGAAATAATTAAGTTAAAGAATTTTTTAATGAGTATGAATAAATTGATGATATTTAAATTGTTATGTATTACATAACTTTGAGAGTTTAAACAAAAAATTCAGAAAAAAAAATGGAAAGGGGTCCATGGTATCCCGCAGGAATAGAGATTTGGGTAGACACAAAAAAAAAAATTCAGTTTTAAAATAATACATGATATAATTTACAAATTTAAAATTATATAATGTATTTTAATATTAAAACTGAATTTTATTTTAAACTAAAACTACTTTATTAAAAGAGAGATCAAATGAAATAATTAAGTTAAAGAATTTTTTAATGAGTATGAATAAATTGATGATATTTAAATTGTTATGTATTACATAACTTTGAGAGTTTAAACAAAAAATTCAGAAAAAAAAATGGAAAGGGGTCCATGGTATCCCGCAGGAATAGAGATTTGGGTAGACACAAAAAAAAAAAATCCATTTTTAAAATAATACATGATATAATTTACAAATGTAAAATTATATAATGTATTTTAATTTTAAAACTGAATTTTTTTTTAAACTAAAACTACTTTATTAAAAGAGAGATCAAAGGAAATAATTAAGTTAAAAAATGTTATAATGAGTATGAATAAATTGAAGATATTAAAATTGTTATGTATTACATAACATTGAGAGTAAAAACAAAAAATTCAGAAAAAAAAATGGAAAGGGGTCCATGGTATCCCGCAGGAATAGAGATTTGGGTAGACACAAAAAAAAAAATCCATTTTTAAAATAATACATGATATAATTTACAAATTTAAAATTATATAATGTATTTTAATTTTAAAACTGAATTTTTTTTTAAACTAAAACTACTGTATTAAAAGGGAGATTAATGGAAATAATTAAGTTAAAAAATGTTATAATGAGTATGAATAAATTGAAGATATTTAAATTGTTATGTATTACATAACATTGAGAGTAAAAACAAAAAATTCAGAAAAAAAAATGGAAAGGGGTCCTTGGTATCCCGCAGGAATAGAGATTTGGGTAGACACAAAAAAAATCCAGTTTTAAAATAATACATGATATAATTTACAAATGTAAAATTATATAATGTATTTTAATTTTAAAACTGAATTTTTTTTTAACTAAAACTACTTTATTAAAAGGGAGATTAATGGAAATAATTAAGTTAAAGAATTTTTTAATGAGCATGAATAAATTGATGATATTTAAATTGTTATGTATTACATAACATTGAGAGTTTAAACAAAAATTTCAGAAAAAAAATGGAAAGGGGTCCATGGTTTCCCGCAGGAATAGAGATTTGGGTAGACACAAAAAAATAATCCAGTTTTAAAATAATACATGAAATAATTTACAAATGTAAAATTATATAATGTATTTTAATTTTAAAACTGAATTTTTTTTTAAACTAAAACTACTTTATTAAAAGGGAGATTAATGGAAATAATTAAGTTAAAAAATTTTATAATGAGTATGAATAAATTGAAGATATTTAAATTGTTATGTATTACATAAAATTGAGAGTATTAACAAAAAATTCAGAAAGAAATGGAAAGGCAAGATTAGGGGTTTTTTTTTAAACTAAAACTACTTTATTAAAAGAGAGATCAAAGGAAATAATTAAGTTAAAAAATGTTATAATGAGTATGAATAAATTGATGATATTTTAATTGTTATGTATTACATAAAATTGAGAGTATTAACAAAAAATTCAGAAAGAAATGGAAAGGCAAGATTAGGGGTTTTTTTGGACACAAAAAAAAAATTCAGTTTTAAAATAATACATGATATAATTTACATATTTAAAATAATATGATGTATTTTTGTTTAAAACTGAATTTTTTTTTGTTTTAATTATTTTGTTAGGCATACCTTTTGTTTCGTCTTGATACATATGATTGGGTTTTGTACGATTTCGACACTGACTACTTTACGTACAGTAAAATCCATCTTTATTCATGATGACCTATAATAACGAGTTTAGTAATCAATAATTTTCACATACTCTAGATCTTCATTCTGGTGACTTATAGCATGGCTGGGCATTAACTCCTTTTTTTAACTCGTCTAGTTAATTTGGAAAATATAAGTTAATTTTATAGTTAGAATTTTACTTTCTTTTTTAGTTTCCTTTCCTTTTTTACTTTCCTTGTTAAAGTTACAAGTTTGTTGGAAAAAAAGGTAACTTTACTTAGATAAAAATAAATTACTTTTCTTTTCATATAAATTTTATAATTACACCATTTACACTTCATGTAAAATATTTACAAATAACATATTATAATGTAGTATGTATACATACTATATTCTGTAAATAAGGAATAATATTAAATATTATTCTTTATTCCTCATAAGTCGTTTCGTATATTTTGACATTTTGTATGTTCCATTAACTATTAGCATTGTTAAATATACAGGGTGATTCTTTTAAGTGGGTACACTAATTATTTCGAAAAATATTAACCTTTTTTGATTTTTTTTTTTTTAAACTTCTAGGTTTATGTTTTTCTAAAACCGTATAATATTTTAATTTTTTTCACCCTTATATTTATAGGTGAAACCACTATCAACTTTTGATTTTCAAATGGTAACATATAATAAAAATATCATGAATTAATTAAACCATTTTTATTATGAATTTACGCGTTAACATTTTTATTTTTCGGTGATTCGTTTGCGAGTTACAGCTCCTCAAAATATTGGTGGTTTTCAAAATGTTTTCAATAATTGTAAAGACCAGGAGCTAATCATAAATTTTATTGTAGATTACCTTTGTACTTTGAACCCTAATCATTTATTTACTTATCGACTAATCGGACATACCGAATTACCAAAGTATGATAAATGAAAAACTGGAAATATATAATGACAAATTTATTTTAATCACAATTTCACAGATAATTATTTTAAAATTAAAATAGTATCACCACATAATTAAATCTTATTACCACTAATGACTAAGGTATACCTTGATAAGTCCGTGACTGGTAATATGATTATAATATTTTGCAGAAAGTAAATAATAAATACCCATATTTAGGTGATAATAATGCACAATTTTATTGTCATGATTTAAGATAGTCCTATCAATTATCTTAAATAATATTGTTCTGTGATATTGTGAATGTTGTATGATAATAGTAGAAAATGAAATAGAATAATACTAGTATAAAAGGTATTATAATTTTATAGCACTATTTAAGAATTTAATTAATTAATTACCTATCTAAAATCGTGTTTTACAGTTACACTATTTGAAAATCTTATAACTTTTTCTTTTATTGTACAAAAACTAATATCAAATTAATGTAGTGATATTATTTGATTAACAATCAAATCGGAATCCCAAGACTCCAAGACCATTAATTAATAAGGATTTGAAAGAAAAAATGTATGAAGATTCAACTACATTAAATTCTTGGTTTATTTATTTTTTATTTTTAATATTTGTTCAAAATGTTGACAATTTTGTGACATATAAAATGTCATATGTTTTAAATGAAAATCATCAAATAGTTTGATAGTTCCCATCAGTATGGTGTATTGGTTTTGGTGTTTTCATAAGATATAACTAATAATAATAAAACTTAACTTGAATAATATGAACTATTAATTAATACAAAAATGTATGATTTTATTAAAAATAAACTATAACCTACAATCATACAATTCTATTATTTTAGTACACCTTTAGAATATATACCTATTTCTAAATTACAAACATATTCACACTGTATGCATACGTAATGAAAACATTTAATAACAATAAAATATAATAAAAATCAATAAGATATCTATTATACAATATACATAAACATGTAACATAATATATTGCACATACATATAATTACTAAAAAAAATATACTGGGTATAATAAACAATAAACTGTTATTTGAGGTCTTATAAAATTGTCCTTAGTAAAATTTGAACACAATAATTTTTATATTTATCTTGTGGTTCAAACGATATATAAATATATACAACATACTTAATAGCTATAAAACTTAGTAAGAGACTAATAAATAATTACATAGTAAATGATAAAATTTTTTTTTAATAACATAATATAATACAGGTGTATGCCGATATTTCAAATGGTTTATGACAAATTGAAGGGGCTCATTAATCTTTTGTAAAATCTCTTCAAAGGCGCACACAAAGCTACCTAAGAATTTATCTTATACACCTTATAATACGACTAAACAGAAGTCTAAAAATGTAATTAAATTCATATAACATGAGGTAACTTGAGCCATATTAAAAATATAATTCTCACAATTTAACATTATTTTATCAACAATATTTTTTCAATACAATATTTATCTTAAATTTTACTTTAACTTGTATTGTAAGCATACATATATATATAACTGATATGTCTCATTTTTATGATTTACCTTTTAAAATTTTTTTTTTTTAAATTTCTATTAAAAACTACTTCACATTATTTTTGAGTTAACTGTAACTAGTCAATTATCATAATTTTAAATATACATAATATAATACCTAACCTATAAGTAAACATCTAGCATATTGTATTTTTTAAATGCATACTAATTGTACAACGTTTTTTTTACTTATGTTATTTAATTAAAAACAACTTGATTAAAAATTGCAAATCCTACATACTACCCCATATTATATTTACAATATTACAAACCACTTAAATTATTTCAAATTATTTAAAACTGAAAGACAATGAATAGCTAAATATTTCAAATTTAAATTTATATAATATTTTATTAGATTATTTTAAGATTATTTTAACAACATAATTATGAATATTGTTAAAAACAATAGGGTAATATATAGGCAAACAACTTACCTATTTCAATATATCATGATTTAAATCACCTCATTTTATATTGCTATTATTATGAATCACTATAAAAGGCATTTGTATAGCGGGTGATCTACCAATTTACTAGAAGTGATCCACAACAGGATTTAAATATACATTGTTCATATTAGGTATAAAACATATCTATTTTACCATTTATTATTAAGATATTTTTTTTAGGATCATCAAATCAAATAAGAATTCATTTAAAAATACACAGTTTAGCATTATTGACTATTGCAACAATATAAAAGTTCTATATCTATTATTATCGAAATTAGGTGTCCTTACATGGCAACATTAATATAATACATTATCGTTATTGGCTTTAATTGAGAAGTATGTAATAAGAAATATCTATAAAAATTAATAGGTAAATAATAAAAGAGTAGAAGTAAAATTGACTGACTTTATTACTACTACTATAAAGGAAATGCACAGGTAACTGTGGTCAAATATTTAAAAAATGTGATAGAACACCTACTAGACAAATGCCTTTTAAAATTGTACCATAATTTAAAAGCTCAGGACTATGATAAATATATTCCAATTTAAATCATACAGTCAAATCAAAATATTCGTAATGCAAAAAATGCAAAATATGAGTTAAGATCATAACATGTATTCAACAAATTGAAACAAACTCAACTTAACCCCTAACTAAAAAAAAATACAGTAAAATTTAAAAGTGGGATTAATAATATTTTAACTTAGATTTAGTGGTGGTAGTACCTAAATAGCTAACAACACCAATCAAACAGAAGGAACTATTCAGTTGCAAAACACTAAATACAATAAAGTTTAAAATAAAAATATTTTTATGATACCTAAATATTAGGATTAAGACATACCTACTTAATATTATAACAAAGTTATTTAAGTATATTATTTTATAATACCATGTATACCTAATAATGAAAGTGAACAATCTATGATTTTTTTTTTTTTAATTTTTTAGGAACCGTACAATTTACCACGCATTTATGATTGATTTATTTGATGTTGTTAGCTAATTTAACTTAATTGTACAATATTTGTTAAAATTGAAAAAATACATTAGCATCTACAATCTTCATTTAACATATTTTTAGTTTACTATATTATTGGGATTAGTTTTCTTTTGGAATGCATATTGTCAGACTTGATTTTTTAACTTCTTTGAAAGTAACTTGAGTAGTTGAATATCTAATAAGTTAAGAAAGGATAAATATGTATAACTAAATAATTTAACAGTAAAAAATATTTTTACATACTTAATTCATTTTGTAGTATCTTCAATTATTAAAATTCTATATTGGAAACAATATTTTTATTTGTCATTGTTCTCATTTGCAAATTTATTGGGAGTTATACAATTATGTGATTTCATTATTTATCTCTCAAGCCATCTGTCTAAGTATATGTATTTGTAGTAAATATGGATAATCTTAATTCTTAATAATAATTACTATGCCAGAATACAAAATTTGAATATATGCAAATTAAAAGTACTTCTGAACAGAGAACATTATATTTTTAAGTATGTTGTAGGTATAAATAGATGATAGGTAGCCCACAGCCGTCTTGTTGTGTCCAAGTAGATGGTAATAAGTAATAATAGGAGTAATAATATATGATGTTGTATTAGGTTTATGTTGCATGATGTCAGTTAATAATTTTTAGAATAAAACAACTTTTGTGTCATCAAACTTTGAATAACATTTGGTAGTGTAACTGTATGAACAAAACTGATCAAACTGAAAATAAAATTTAATTAAAAATTGTTAGTAAGTATAATAATGTATGCACAAATTAATGTATTAATCAAATTTATTTTTCTACTTATACATTTTATTTATTTAAAAAAAACTTACCAAATAACTTTATGTACAAACGTTGTGCTTTCCAAGTGGTAGGTATTATCAAATTTACGCCACTTAATAATATAGATTACAAATTACGATGTCATCAATGGAATTTTTTCAACAAACTTAATTGTTCAAAAACTATTGCGTTAAGTATATTATGTTATTAAAGAAATTTAAAGTGTCAGTAAACTTAACGGTATAACGTATAAAACATATAATAATTAGTTTAGTTACTAATTACATCATACATTTAATTCATTGAATATTTAACTATTTAACTCTTTAAGCAATAACTAACAAGTGCTATGCAGCTGGCCACGAGGTTCACAATTTACATTATACTTTGAACTTTAGTATCAGTTTATCACAACTGATTGGTTTTCTTTTAATATTATCATTAATTAATTAATATCATATATTTTAATCAATGCTATTTTCAATAATATCATAAATAATGATAAACGTATCGCCAAATATTGGTAATATTGTATGGTAATAATAGGTATACATAACATATTTAATATATGTGTAATATATGTATAATTTATGTGTAATAATGATATGATATGTGATATGATATGATATGATATGTGTAGTCATAATATTGTCATGTAATGAAAACAATAGAGGGGATTCGATACGACGGCCAAGGTCAACAAATCGTAGCTTTTATGGTCAAATTAGCATATTTAGGTGTAATAAGACATTCAATTAATCAGGTACAAAGTACAACAGTTATCGTCGTACAGTACCGAATTTATCAGTTATAGCTCCTGGACTTTACAATGAAGAAATAGTATAAACAACGCCGCATTTACCAACTATAACACCTCCTTCAAATGCCAATACTTTGAGGAGCTGTAACTCGCAAACCAATCAACGAAATTTAAAAATGTTAACGCGTAAATTCATAATAAAAATGGTTTAATTAATTTATGATATTTTTATTATATGTTACCATTTGAAAATCAAAAGTTGATAGTGGTTTCACCTATAAATATAAGGGTGAAAAAAATTAAAATATTATACGGTTTTAGAAAAACATAAACCAAGAAGTTAAAAAAAAAAAAAAAAATCAAAAAAAGTTAATACTTTTCGAGATAATTAGTGTACCCACTTAAAAGAATCACCCTGTACAGTATTAATATTATAGTATAATTAATAAATGTTAGGTCTCTATTCGTATATAAATACTATATTTCAATTTGAATATTTTAAAATCCATTCAATAATTTATATTTAACATAATAATTATTGTTATTATTATTATTTTTTTTTTATTACACAAAATGCTATAATAAATCTTTGGGGGTCGTACAAGGAATAAAAAACAACTTAACGTGACTATAAAATAAATTAACGCGTTAAGTTAGAAGTTACTTTAAAAAAAAAGTAACTCGTTAAGATAGAAGTTACTTCTTAAAAAAAAAGTAACTCGTTAAGTAACATAACTTTTAACTTAACTTACTTTTAACTCGTTAATGACCAGCTTTTACTTAAAGCATTGTTTATTTATTATTTATAAGTTTTTAAAGTAAATTAAATATTTATTTGTCATTTATTTCATTATAACAAGGGGTTACAAATGGAAATCCTATTAAACACAAATTATGTTTAAATTCAAATTTTGACTCTAACATAGTCAATTTAGTAAATAAATGAAACTTTTAAGAATAATTATTTTTCAAATAAAATATTCTCTCCGAATATATAGAAAAAATAGAGTATTTTCGTTAAAAGAAATTTAAATTGTATTGCGCATATTCACACCATAAGTGTTAAAAATTTGAAAATTATAAATAATTGTGTATTTATGTATCCCCTAGGTTCTCTAAGATATTCACTTCAATACAAAATCGTCCACTTGAGATATTTTGTATTACCTTGAATCGTGAATAACAATCGTGAATTATGTGAATAACATTATAATGTTTTATATAAAATTGAACGTTCAATGTATAAAATTCATAAATAGAAATAGAATGGAGTCCATAGTATTCCGATAGAAAAGAGATTTAAGTCACACAACACAAAAATTCAATTTTAAATATTTACATTATAAAATTGAAATATTTTTAAATTAAATAATGTATTAAAAATTTAAAGCTGAATTTCAATCATAATTTTAAGTGTATTTTTTATGTTTTATGAGTTTATATTATTGATTAATTAAAATATTTTATTTAAAATTATTATTAAACATACATGATATTTCTTCCTGGTACATGATATTGGGTTATTGGCGGTCTTGACACAGACTTCTTCACGCACAGCAATATCCGTCTTTTCTCCTGCGACCATGTGTGTATGTATCGTGTTCAATATTGCTCAATACCGAACAAAGACCATAAAAAGAAAGCCAAAAATATTATAAATATACATCACAAAATAAAAATAAAATCTCATAATTAAAGCCAAAACATAAATCATATTTCAAACTACCAAAAAAGAACCGAATAAAGAAAACCAAGAAATATCATCCTGCAAAACAGACAACAAACATAACCAACACCAAAATACAAACAATCCACCAAACAAAAACTGAGCAAAAATCATAAAAATAATTAATAACTCTCCATCGAACGGTAAAAATAATCCACATCGACATAAAACTAGAACAATGCATAATATAATAAAATTGTTTAAGTAAGAAGGATTAAATTTCTCATCAATAATGTAATAATAAAAAAAATACTTCAACATGCATTTAAAAACATATAAATTTAATTTTTTTAAATTTGTGACATGTCAAAGTAAAATATTAAAATCATAAAATTCTAAAAATAAAAGCAAAAATGTTTTTGATTCCCACAGGATTTGTGTATTAGGTAAAAACAAAATAATTATTTAATCCTAGAAATAAATATAAAGTTCAATTTTATAGTTCTATAATTTTTAAAATATTGATCATTTATATTTTATAAAATTAACGGAATATATAGTTTCAATTATTGCTTTATTTTAATCATTTTATCTAAAAGTTTTGATGTATTTTAAATTATTCTTATGTTTACTTAAATTTATCATCAAAAACACAATAAGTGATGCAACATCGATGTGAATACTATAAAAATAATAATCACGATTCGTCAAAAATCAAAAACCAAAGCATGAAAAACGGAGTACGAAACATTGTGAGAGTACCATAAAATACTGCATTACATAGTTCACATTCTTACACATAAAAGCAACTTCTGCAGTAGTTGTATTCATGATTATTAAAGATGAAGAGGAAACCAACAAGTCTCCCTGGTGACAAATGTTTTAAAGAAATAACTACCTGACAGTCTTGAAATTGAAAGGGATGAAGAAGAACCCGACAGGTCCTCCAGGTGAAAAATATTGATTCGAATTGATAATCAGGCTACTCTATAAGTGATTGGTATGAAGAGAAACCCGACAGGTCCCCCTAGTAACAATTGATAGGTCAAAGAAACTATCTGACAGTCATAAAATTGAAAGGGATCAAGAAGAACCCGACAGGTCCTCCTGGTAAAAAATATTGATTCGAATTGATAATCATGCTACTCTATATGTGATTGGGATAAAGAGAAACCCAACAGGTCCCCCTAGTAACAATTGTTAGGTCAAAGAAACTACCAGACAGTCTTAAAATTGAAAGGGATCAAGAAGAACCCGACAGGTCCTCCTGGTGAAAAATGTAGATTCGAATTGATAATCAGGCTACACTTTAAGACTTAAAGTTAAACTTAAAGTTTAAGTGATTGGGATGAAGAGAAACCCGACAGGTCCCCCTAGTAACAATTGTTAGGTCAAAGAAACTATCTGACAGTCTTAAAATTGATAGGGATCAAGAAGAACCCGACAGGTCCTCCTGGTGAAAAATATTGATTCGAATTGATAATCAGGTTACTCTATATGTGATTGGGATGAAGAGAAATCCGACAGGTCCCCCTAGTAACAATTGTTAGGTCAAAGAAGCTATCTGACAGTCTTAAAATTGAAAGGGATCAAGAAGAACCCGACAGGTCCCCCTGGTAAAATTGTGGGGTTGAATTGACTACAAGATCACCTTGTAACGGCTATGACTGATGAGAAACCTCAACTAGATCCTCCTGTAGACAAGGAATGGACGACTTTAATATTTACCAATAATATAGGTTTAATGGATGAAGTGGAAAGTGACAGCTCCCCTTTCATGATAATCAAAAGACCACACAATTATATAACCATCATCATTTTAAAAGGGATGAAGAGAAACCCGACAGGTCCCCCTAGTAACAGTTATTAGGTCAATGATAATATCTGACAGTCATAAAATTGAAAGGGATCAAGAAGAACCCGACAGGTCCTCCTGGTGAAAAATATAGATTCGAATTGATAATCAGGTTATTCTACATGTGATTGGGATGAAAAGAAACTCAATAGGTTCCCCTAGTAACAATTGTTAGGTCTAAGAAACTACCTGAGAGTCTTAAAATTGAAAGGGATCAAGAAGAACCCGACAGTTCCTCCTGGTGAAAAATGTAGATTCGAATTGATAATCAAGCTACACTTTAAGTGATTGGGATGAAGAGAAACCCGACAGGTCCCCCTAGTAACAATTATTAGGTCAAAGAAACTATCTGACAGTCTTAAAATTGAAAGGGATCAAGAAGAACCCGACAGGTCCCCCTGGTAAAATTGTGGGGTTGAATTGACTACAAGATCACCTTGTAACGGCTATGACTGATGAGAAACCTCAACTAGATTCTCCTGTAGACAAGGAAGGGACGACTTTATTTTTACCAATCATATAGGTTAATGGGAGGAAGTGGAAAGTGACAGCTCCCCTTTCATGATAATCAAAAGACCACACAATTATATAACCATCATCATTTTATAAGGGATGAAGTGAAACCTGACAGGTCCCCTTAGTAACAATTGCTATGTCAAAGAAACTACCTGACAGTCATAAAATTGAAAGGGATCAAGAAGAACCCGACAGGTCCTCCTGGTGAAAAATGTGGATTCGAATTGATAATCAAGCTACACTTTAAGTGATTGGTATGAAGAGAAACCCGACAGGTCCCCCTCGTAACAATTATTAGGTCAAAGAAAATATCTGACAGTCTTAAAATTGAAAGGGATCAAGAAGAACCCGACAGGTCCTCCTGGTGAAAAATATTGATTCGAATTGGTAATCATGCTACTCTATATGTGATTGGGATAAAGAGAAACCCAACAGGTCCCCCTAGTATTAATTGTTAGGTCAAAGAAACTACCAGACAGTCTTAAAATTGAAAGGGATCAAGAAGAACCCGACAGGTCCTCCTGGTGAAAAATGTAGATTCGAATTGATAGTCAAGCTACACTTTAAGTGATTGGGATGAAGAGAAACCCGACAGGTCCCCCTAGTAACAATTATTAGGTCAAAGAAACTATCTGACAGTCTTAAAATTGAAAGGGATCAAGAAGAACCCGACAGGTCCCCCTGGTAAAATTGTGGGGTTGAATTGACTACAAGATCACCTTGTAACGGCTATGACTGATGAGAATCCTCAACTAGATTCTCCTGTAGACAAGGAAGGGACGACTTTATTTTTACCAATCATATAGGTTAATGGGAGGAAGTGGAAAGTGACAGCTCCCCTTTCATGATAATCAAAAGACCACACAATTATATAACCATCATCATTTTATAAGGGATGAAGTGAAACCTGACAGGTCACCTTAGTAACAATTGCTATGTCAAAGAAACTACCTGACAGTCATAAAATTGAAAGGGATCAAGAAGAACCCGACAGGTCCTCCTGGTGAAAAATGTGGATTCGAATTGATAATCAAGCTATACTTTAAGTGATTGGTATGAAGAGAAACCCGACAGGTCCCCCTCGTAACAATTATTAGGTCAAAGAAACTATCTGACAGTCTTAAAATTGAAAGGGATCAAGAAGAACCCGACAGGTCCTCCTGGTGAAAAATATTGATTCGAATTGGTAATCATGCTACTCTATATGTGATTGGGATAAAGACAAAACCCAACAGGTCCCCCTAGTATTAATTGTTATGTCAAAGAAACTACCAGACAGTCTTAAAATTGAAAGGGATCAAGAAGAACCCGACAGGTCCTCCTGGTGAAAAATGTAGATTCGAATTGATAATCAAGCTACACTTTAAGTGATTGGTATTGTTGTATCATCAATAAAATATGGATGGTACCTAATATTTAATTTAGTTGGTCAGCAAACTCACACACACATACCACCTTCAGGGAATGCTGACCAAATAGATGACAATAGAATAAAACGCCGCCGGAAGGACGTGATGGGGGTTCGTTCTACTGCCATCGTTGCGGAGGACGGAACGCTGCCCGATTCACGAGTGAAGTGATCGGTCATTCATTTATTTTTTGTACTAATTATATTTTTGTTTTCTTTAATTAAAAGATTTTGATCATAATTGTAAAAGGTGTTCAAGTTTGATAATTTATCTATTTTAAGTATTTTGTGTGAGTATATGAAAAAGTTGGTACACTTACAAAAAAGGTATTAAAACAATATTGTATTTCAAACCTCAATCCAGTGCTAGATCATATTCTTTGTCAGTTTGAGGGGAGAGTAAAATATTGTTTAGGTGAAGATTAACTCACGCTCGAAACATCCAGTGCTAGATCTTATTCTTTGTCAGTTGTTTCGAGTGTAAAATAACTTTAGAGCCGTAAGGGAAAGTAAGCCTTTTAAAGAACCTGTTTTTCGACTATCCTATTAAGCAGTGCTAGATCGTCTTCTTTGTCACTTAATAAGGTAGTCGTCCGGGCCAATTATTTGGTTTTTCTTTACGTGCTTGTTTGACGGTTAGAGTGTCCAACAACCGACAAATACTTTGTTTTAGTGTTGTTATACGTCAAGCCTTTGCGTGGCGTATACGACAAAGTGGCGCCCAACGTAGACTCGTAACTTTCACACAAAGTACCGAGAAAATTTTTTTTTGTGTGTGTTAGCACAGCCAGTGTGTATAATTTTTTTTGTGTGTACTGCCGTAGTACAAGTTGTGTTAATTTTTTTTAAGTACTTATATTTTTGTACTAATAGTGTTTATTTTTTTTTTACGTGTGAAATACTAAATTTGTGAACTGTCATTTTACTCTTACCTAGAGTAACCTCAAAAAGGTTTGTAAAAAAAAAATAAGTATTAGATTATAATACTTATTCTGAATAAATTTTTTTTACTTTTATATATTTAATACAATTTGATAAAATATTTTTTTTTTTTATATATATATATATATATATATATATACAAGTTAGTTTTAATTTAGAATTAAAATTCGTTAATATTAATCCATTGACATAAGTTAGATTTAAATTACAATTAATATAAATTTTCAATTCCACCATTAAATATTTCCGACTGATATTAATTATAAACTACTAACAAAATTGTCAACTTATCTAATACTTAATGAGTGATCTAAAAAATCCAAATTCCGAAATTTCAACTAAAATTAACAGAGCAACAGACATTTACATTTTAAAAAAGGCCGAACTTATAAAATACTGCGAAAGCAAAAATTTAAATTCTGAAGGAAAATCTACTGATTTAAGACAAAGACTAAGTAGGTTTATAAAAGGTATTTTAAAACCTGATGATATAAAAAAATCAGTTGGTAAAGATCAATATAATGAAATAATTAGACAATCGATTGAACAAAAATTAGATCTTGAAACGTTAGAAAAAGAAGCAGGATTACCTGAATCTAGCCCCGAAGGTATTTTAACAGATACAGATATACAAAAAAAATTCTTATTTAACCAGAGCGAATCTTTAAAAATTTGTGAAAACTTAAACGATAGTATTTCGTTGGTTTCTAATAAACTTGATAACATTTTAAAAATATCTGAAGCCATTTCTCCCATAAAAACTGAGGAAGTTTCGATAGACTACCAATTAATAAATTTAGATAAATCTAACAGTGTTTGCAATAACCAAAATCCAATTAGTCAACATTTAATATCTAAAAATACTATAATTATTAACTCCCAAAACGCCATAAATACCGAAGAAAATAAAAATACTAAAATTTTAAAAATGGATAGTTGCAAGTATATAGTTGTAAAACCAGATACATTTTCAGGAGATGAGGATGTACGTAAATTTTTTAAACAATATGAGAAAGCTGCTGATGTAAATAGTTGGAGTGAACCAGAAAAAATAAAATTTTTATCAGTATATATGAAAGGCACAGCGAGTATATTTTTGGAGAATTTAGAAAGAAAATGTGAGTATTTGACATGGGCTAAAATAAAACAAGAATTTATAGAAGAATTTAACCCAATAGGTTATGATACAATACTAAAAACTGAGTTAGAAAATAGGAGACAAGGAGAAAGTGAATCGATAATTAGTTTTATAAACGCAATAGAAAACTTATGTATACAACTTGACAATAATATGAGTGAGAAAGATATTTGCACATATATACTAAAAGGACTAAAAGAAAATATATTACACGCTATTTCCTTACATGATAATAATAATTTAAAAGAATTAAAAACAAATTTGAAAAAATATGAACTAATGAAATATAGAATTAATTCAAGAAACCCAAATATCAATGAATACAGCGAAATTTTAAATAAACATATAATGCAATTAAATACAAATGCTAATAATAGAAATGACGAAATCGATGAATTAAAAACACAACTTAATGAATTAAAACTAAAAATTAACAATACCGGGAAAACTAATAAATCGGTGAATTTCAACAACACAAGAGATAGAAGTTATGAGAGAGAAACGAACTATTTAAGTCAAAAACGTGATTATAGAGATGAAAGTCCATATCCAGGAAGACAAAATTACCGAAGTAGAGAATCAAGCTTAAATAGACAAATAAATAGAGGAAGATCCGGAGAGAGACAATATTATGAAAGAAGACCAAGAGAATATAACACAGACATAGATTACAAAAGAGAAAACAATTATTATCAATCAAATAGGAATGATTATAGAGAAAAAAGTCCCTACATCGAGAGAAAAAATTATGAAAAGAGATCAAGAGAGTATAGCACAGACAGAGATTACAAAAGAGAGAATAATTATGAATCAAACAGAAACAACTACAGAGATAAAAGTCCCTACACCGAGAGAAAAATTAATAAAAACAGAGAAGAAAACCTCAATAAGAATGATTACAGAAACAGGTCGTATTCGAGAAATAGAAATAATTACAACCGTAATAGCTACAGGAATCAACGAAGTAGAGATATTAGCCGTGAGAGAACTCCAGAGCGTTATAGAAATGACTATGAGAAGCAAACAGAGAGAGTAACGTGTTATCGATGCAATGAGAAAGGTCATTACGCAGACAAGTGTATAAACCAAAAAAACTATTAAGGCCCGAGTTAGACAAAAAATCGGATAATCTTGCTCGGATGCATAATATAAATAGTGAGAATCACATACAATTTATTAAAAATGAATATATAAACGGCGAAAACGATTTGGAGAATGAGGTAGCGTTGATAGCTGGTTCACTCACACAATTGAGCGATGTACCGCGTGATGGTGACTGCGGCGCCCATGCATTACGGATTTGTCTTAAAAATAATAATATACACAAAACAACATTACAAATATTAAATATATTGGATATACCCTATTGTAAAACTGGATACCATCTCAGAGATGATGACTTGGCTTTTATTAGTAACTTATTTAATCTGAATCTATTTATAATATACGAAACAAATGAAAATACCAACGCAATTATTTATTGGAAACCAAACCGCCAAAACATCGGAATTTTTCATAAAAATTGTCATTGGACACCTGGCATTTTCATTAAAACAAACAACCCACGAACATTTTCTAATATTACTATAAACACTAGTTTTCCTGATTCAAATACAATAAAAAAATTCATAAATAACCATTTTGAACGTCAAAGCAGTTTAAAAATAACAAATAATAATTTATTTATAGGAAACAATTACAACGATATAATAACAGAAAAAGAACGTAAACAAAGAGTACTATCAATAAAAGTAGAAATTAGGGGGATCGAAAAACATGCGATAATAGATACCGGTTCGAATCTTTCATGTATAGATTACTCATTAGTCGAACATAAAGAACTTATTAAACCCAAAGAAAGAGTTACAATAACAGGTGCAGACAATAATGAATTAGAACAATTAGGAAAAATAAATTTAACAATTAGAATAAACAACCATAATTACGTTATAAATGCTTTTGTGATAAGAGGACTTCAATGCAAACTACTTTTAGGAAATGATTTTAATATTAAAAACGACGTAATAATCAATTTTAAAAATAAAATTATTCAAATTAAAAACAATTTTATAACAATGGACGAAAGTTGGTACCACCATCACAAAAATAGCAATTCAAATGAGTGTACGGAAATAGAATGCATAGCAAGTATTAACTATAGCGAAAAACATGATGATAAAAGTATTAGGAGTGAAACAGAACTATATAAATCAGAACTAAATACCCACATAAATATAAAAAAAACAGATAATACTCAGGGAAAAATATTAACTATCGAAAATAAAATTATACCTCCAAAAACCACAACAAATTTAAAAATTAGAGTACATATTAACGAACAAAGTAATAATAATACCGAAAATATATTCATTGATCCAACTGACATACTAAGTCAAAAATATTATTTAAAGCTGAATACAAAAATTTTAAAAACACATGACACAATAATACCAGTGTATAATTTTTCAAATTTATACACACAAGTTTATGAAGGTATGACATTGGGAAAAATAAAAAAAACTATGAATTTATTAAAAACCAACAATGAGGAACAAACAATTTTGACAACTATTAAATTTGACGAAATCACGGATAAACAAGGGACGGTAATACAAATTTCAAAAGAATTAAAGACTGAACAAAGAGAAATAGTAAAAGATTTAATAAACGAATACAAACATCTATTTACATCTGACCCATTAGACATTGGTTGCGCAAACGTCGAACCAGTTGAAATCAAATTAAAATCAAACAATCCCATATTTCAACCTCCTTACAGAGTATCACCAACACAAAGAGAAAAATTAAAAATTTTAATAGACCAAATGATAGCCTCTGACATAGTTGAACCTAGTCGAAGTAGCTACGCTGCTCCTGTATTCTTGATACCAAAAAAAGAAAAAGGAGAATATCGATTTTTGGTTGACTATAGGAAATTAAATAATGAAACAATCAGTGATAAACATCCTATTCCTAGATCACAAGATTTATTTAGAAGCCTAGAAGGAGCCAGATATTATTCAACTATCGATATGGCTCAAGGTTATTTTCAAATACCATTAAAATTAGAAGACAAAAATAAAACTGCTTTCATCACAGATTTTGGGCTATATCACTTTAAAAGAATTCCACAAGGATTTAAAAATTCCGGACCAATCTTTCAACGAATAGTTAATAACTTATTTAGTGATTATCTATATAGAACTATGGTCGCCTATTTAGATGATATTTGTTGTTTTGGAAAAAATTTTGAAACAGCATTAGAAAGACTGAGAGAGATTTTCATTCGATTAGATGAAGCAGGATTAAAATTAAAAACAAATAAATGCGTATTTTTCAAAACTGAAATAGAATTGCTAGGTCATAAAATATCTAATAACGGCATAGTACCTATAGAAAGAAACATTCAAGCAATAACAAACTTCCCCATGCCTAAAAAGGTAAAAGATGTACGCTCATTCATAGGATTAACTAGTTACTATAGGAAATATATTAAAAATTTTGCAAAGATTGCAAGCCCTTTAATTAACTTAACAAAAAAAGAAAACAAATTTAAGTGGAGTGATAGCGAAAACAACGCATTCGAATTTTTAAAAAATGCAATAATTACAGCACCCGTATTAGCACATTTTGAGGACGAATATCCAGTTTTCGTCACTACAGATGCATCAATAGAGGGGCTTTCGGGCATTTTAGAACAAGAACACCCTGACGGAAAAAGGCATCCGATCGCATTTGCCTCTAGGAAATTAAAGGGAGGTGAGAAAAATTTTTCTACAACAGAACTCGAAATGTCAGCAGTAGTATTTGCATTAAACTATTTTAAAGATTATCTAGTAGGTCGAAAAATTACAGTTTTTAGCGATCATTCAAGTTTACAATATTTTAAAACTATGAAAAATCCTTCTTCTCGAATAACCAAATTTATTTTTAAATTATTAGAATTTGACATAGATATTAAACACAAACCAGGCTCGTGGAATTTGGCAGCAGACTGTTTATCTCGATACCCTGTAGAAAATATCAATACTTTAATAAGCGAGTTAAAAAATAGTGAAAATGATAAATCAATACTCACGGATAACATTAATATTGAAAACTTAAAACAAAATCAACTATTAGACGAATTCTGTAATGGTATAATAACCGCAATTAAAACTAATATTAATTCTAAGTATAAAAAGAAGTCAAGACAATTTTGTATTAAAAACGATTTATTACATTTAAAAAATTGGTCTCCCTACGGAACTAAAAATCTACTAGTAATACCTAAAAATTTAATCAACACTATACTAAAGTCCTATCACGATTCGGTTTTTAGCGGACATTTTGGAATAACAAAAACTTTGGCAAAATTAAAATTAAAATACTACTGGCCCACAATGATCCAAGATACAATAAAATATATTAAATCATGTAACTCCTGTCAAATGATAAAAAACCCCCCCGGAAAAAGTCACGGACTTCTTCAACCCATTCCATTAATATCAGGAAAACCAATGCAACGTTTAACTTTCGACTATTTAGGTCCGCTACCACCCTCTAACGGAAAAAAATATCTTATTGTGGCTACGTGTAATGCAACAAAAATGGCATTTGCGAAAGCAGTAACAAACGCAAATGGAACAACAACAATAAATTTTTTAATGGATATTATTACATCCTATGGGGTACCTAAATACTTCTGTAGCGACAGAGGTACTCACTTCAAAAATAAAGAAGTAGAGTATGCATGTAAAAAATTAGGTATTACTCAAATTTTCTCCAGCGCATATCACCCCCAAACAAACGGTATGACGGAACTCATGAATAAAATAATTTGCAACAGCTTATCACACTATGTGAATGAAAATCAAAAAAACTGGTCTATGTACTATAAGATGGTAGTATTTGCATACAATACCACCCCTAGCTCCAGACTTAAACTAAGCCCATTTTACTTACTTCACGGGATAGAAGCAAATCAACCTTTAGACAACAAATTAATATCAGATGACGATTCCTTTAATTACAGTAAAACTTTTGAACAATTACAAAAAGTTAGAGAAAACATCCCAAAAATTATAGAAAAAGAACAAACAATTCAAAAATTGCAATATGATAAAAAACATAAAAATATAAATTTCACCCCAGGACAGAAGGTTCTAATAAAATTCGATTTCAACATTCCGAACCATTCAAAAAAATTAGCAAATAAATACAAAGGACCATTCACAATCATAGAGAAATTAACAGACGTTAGTTATAAAGTAGAATTGATACTCAATGGAAAAACAACCATTGACGTCATACACGTTCAAAGAATGAAACCATTCTATGACAAAGAACTATTAACATTATAAAAAAAATTATTAAAATAAAAAACACATCAAATAAAAAATAAACCTTATTGATAAATGAATTATAAAAATAAAATTATTTTATTTATTTTTTTTTTAGTGGGTGTTCAACTAATCTCGACAAGACAAATATACACAATACAGTATGAAAACACAAATCATCTTATTATTCGTGACTATTTGCTTACTAATAACACAGTCACTACCTTACGAACATAATAAATTTACTAACAATCCCGGCATTTATTTTGAAAACATATCTCCGTTACATATTACAGTATCACAATGGAATCTAATAACATTCTATAACATATCGAACTATGAACAAAACCATATAACTATTACGACGTACTTCAATAATCTAAAAGATTTATGTACCAAATATGAATCAAATTACGCACAATTAACAGAAACTTGCACAGACCTCATGAAAATTAATATTCAAACACTAAAAAAAATTACTGGAGAACGCGAAATACTACAACAATACCTAACAATTGACGAAACCGACGTAGACGCAATTAACAGACGAAAAAGACGTAGCTCATTTTTCGGTGGAATAGGTAAATTACAGCGTGCGCTATTCGGAGTACTCACCGAAGAAGAAGGCGAAAATTATGAAAAAAAAATACGAACTCTCGAAGAAAAACAAATAAAATCCCTCCTAATTCAAAGAGAACAGATTAAAATTTTCAAAAACACTCTAAATTCAGTAGAAAACATTACCTCAAATTACGCAATAATTCGGGATAATGTAGAATATAATATAAAAAAACTAAATGACGAATTAAAGCACCAAAAAGATGACCTCAAAATTTTAAATATAATTGAATCAATATTATTCTTTAACTCACTTTATACCGAGATACTAAACCAATATTCAAAAGAAACGTCACTACTCCTTAATATAATAATGAACGCACACAACGGACTTATTAACCCACATGTACTAAAACCAAGTGAGCTTCTAACACAACTAAAAGACATAAAAACAAATTTACCTACAAACTTAAATCTACCAGTAGAAATAAACACAAAAAATTATTTTGACTTTATAAAAATTATAGAACTAAAAATATTTTATAGTAACCACTTATTAGTATACGTAATACATATCCCATTAATAGAAAACATACCTTTTACTCTTTACCGAATCATTAATTTACCAGTACATGTAAATAATAATGACTTTATTTTTATACAATCCACACATGAATTCCTTGCGGTAGAAAATAATAAACAATTATATACTTTTTTTAATCAAAATCAAATTGACAAGTGTAAATCGATAAAACAAAAACTAATCTGTCAAACCAACATACCATTATCAAATAATGTCAAACCAAATTGTGAATTTCAACTATTTACAAACGGAAATATTATGCCAAAAAATTGTGAATAAAAACCGTACCTATTTTTAATGAATTTTGGCACCAACTAGGAAACAACAATCGTTGGTTATACGCAACGCACGAAACAATAGATCTTATCATAAACTGTCAGGATGATGTTAATAATATACAAATAAATGGAACAGGGATTCTAACTTTGAAACCAAATTGCAAAGCTTTTACAAAAAACAACATTATTTTAGCAAAATATCTAGGAAAAGGTAACTTTTCTAAAGATTATGTACCACAATTCCAACTACCAATAGGACAATTTAATACCATAATCAAAAATCAAAAAGAAAAAAACGAAAAACGCCATAACTCAGCTACGAAATTTAATGACTTGAACATATACGCAAAATCAATGACAGCCCTAGATGAACAACTTAAATATGAACTAGAAAACGAATCCAAAGAAAAGGTCACGACAGTCCACACAACAGGATTATCTGCAATATTAATTATCTTGATAGGTATCACAATTTTCAAGATATCAAAATATATGAGAAAACGAAATAAAAATAAAACATCAGAAACGGTGCAAGTAATCCATAATACCGAATCCAATAGTTTACAAGTTCGAGACAACATTCAAGACAAAATATGATTAACTATGTACTTAAGAAAATAACACATATAAAAAAATTTTAGATCTTAAGTTTAAATTACTAACAAATAATTCAATATTCTAACGCTATTTAGGATAATTAAATATAAATTAAATTAAATAACACAAAAAAGACTAAAAACTAATTATCAACAACAAAACAAAAAACATTTAAATAAACATTATATATAAAAAAAAAAAAAAATATAAAAAACCGATATTACACTCTCATTTTTTCCTCTCTCTCTCTTTCTACAAAAATATAAATTTAAAAGAAAAAAATTTTCAGATGAGCAAAAATAAAACAGCAAAAATTCTAGCAAAAAGAATAAAAAAGGTCCAACACAACATAAATAGAATGAATAAAGGAAAAGAATTATATAGTCACCATAAAACCAGGAGATTAGTACAAAATAATAACTCCACTCAAACAAAAAAAAAAAACATAGAAAAAAAACAAATAATCGCTCCTGTCAAAAACGAAATCGCAATAGAAGAAAAAATCAGAGAAAAATTTGAAAATCTTGTCACGTTTATAGAAGAAGAATTTCAAAAAATAAATAATGATAACAAGAAATAAAAATTACAAAAATTTTTTGACACAAAACATATCACCTACCAATCCAAATCAATTATTTACAATCCCGGGACATATTTTCGAAAACATTTTCATTTACTTACTTTTATTAATTTATTCTTATACACTTCAGGATGATAGCCTGTTCCACTACATGAGGGGCAAAAATCTAAGGTGTAAGAATGTCACTGACCTAAAGACCCACGGGGTTTATATTTTTTTTCTCTTCTTTCCAATATCCGATCGCAACAGCAAATATCCTTTCACGTTAGTGACGAAAATCAGGAGAGCGATAGGTCCAATTAAAATAAATCAACTAACGACAGACAGATCAAAAACGAAGACCACTGGCTACGATTTTCAAATATGATGACGAGACAAAAAATATATAGAAAAGGTAAATAAGATGTCTATTCTTAAATTAATATAGAGCATTATACACATATATTTTAACAGATAACAATGTATAGAAAATGGGTAGGGATAAGGACTTAAGTACGTGGGAGATATGTTGGTATAAGCAGAAAAATCTTAAAAATATAATTTATCATAAAATGCCTCTGGCGTGGTAGATATACCCGTAAGCATAAATGAACTGTATAACATTTTCTGGCTTAAAAAAAATAATATATATATATATATGTATATATTTATGTATATGTATATATGTATATGTTTATATGTATGTATGTATGTATATGTATATGTAGTGTTAATCGAACCTTGTACAAAACATATAATTGAATGTAATTAGAGTATAAGATTTAGTTATTAAATTAGAAAAAAAAAAAAACACTTATAATAACAATGTATAAATAAATATTTAATACATTTTAACTTAGATATAAATAAAAACATAATTATTGTATTTGTAAGAACAAAAATATGTTACAAAAAAAAAAAAAAAATGTATTAATTTAGAGTAAGCAAATTGATTATGTTATTAAAAATATTGTTATTAAAATTTAAGATGTATAACAAATTAATTATAACATTTAACATTAAGTTATCCCAAAATATGAGGTCATATTTTATTTTAAACCTATGGGACTGTTGTATCATCAATAAAATATGGATGGTACCTAATATTTAATTTAGTTGGTCAGCAAACTCACACACACATACCACCTTCAGGGAATGCTGACCAAATAGATGACAATAGAATAAAACGCCGCCGGAAGGACGTGATGGGGGTTCGTTCTACTGCCATCGTTGCGGAGGACGGAACGCTGCCCGATTCACGAGTGAAGTGATCGGTCATTCATTTATTTTTTGTACTAATTATATTTTTGTTTTCTTTAATTAAAAGATTTTGATCATAATTGTAAAAGGTGTTCAAGTTTGGTAATTTATCTATTTTAAGTATTTTGTGTGAGTATATGAAAAAGTTGGTACACTTACAAAAAGGGTATTAAAACAATATTGTATTTCAAACCTCAATCCAGTGCTGGATCATATTCTTTGTCAGTTTGAGGGGAGAGTAAAATATTGTTTAGGTGAAGATTAACTCACGCTCGAAACATCCAGTGCTAGATCTTATTCTTTGTCAGTTGTTTCGAGTGTAAAATAACTTTAGAGCCGTAAGGGAAAGTAAGCCTTTTAAAGAACCTGTTTTCGACTATCCTATTAAGCAGTGCTAGATCGTCTTCTTTGTCACTTAATAAGGTAGTCGTCCGGGCCAATTATTAGGTTTTTCTTTACGTGCTTGTTTGACGGTTAGAGTGTCCAACAACCGACAAATACTTTGTTTTAGTGTTGTTATACGTCAAGCCTTTGCGTGGCGTATACGACACAATCATATGTTTTATATTTCATTGTGAAAGATATAAATGTTTGATGATACTTTGATTTAAGTCATTATATAGATATAGTTTCCATTTCTAACACTTGTACCATTTGGGCATTAATTTTCTCAAAACATTGTATCCGATTCAGTATATTCTGAGATTTTTCATTGATTTACTTGCTGATAATATATTTTGGATCAATAACTATTTTCCAGTCATAGCAATTATGTTTAGTGTTATTTAAACTTTGATGTTTAGTTTTATTTCTCTTTTTTTAAGGATGCTCTGTCTATATAAATGATAAAAATATGTTTATGTTTTCGGAAAATTCAAATGGAACCGTTATATTTTATATTTGAGCGTAATCCATTACTTTATATTTATTTAAGTTTTAATCTAGTTGACTATGATGCTAATAAAATTTAATTTTTGTTTTAGGTTGTTGTTGCCGTTATAGTTATACTGCTGTCTTCATATTTCGTTTGTGTGCAAATGATTCTCAGTACTCCAACTCAAGCCATACTATATTTCTGGAAGGCAATTAGTTTCATATGAAATATATCTAAGTACGATTTATAAATAAATAATTTTTAATATTATACTTTGTTTTTGTCAAATGTATCTCAATAATTAATACATCGATGTAGTAAGTTGTAAATATTCGCGCATCATAGATGCATACTTAAGATATGTATCAATCTAAAATCCGTTAAGTTAAAATTTTGAACAAATCCGGCTTTACAACATATATTCATTAAAACTCAGATAATTGGATCTATTATAGCTTAAGTAATAATACATTTGTTGTATTATTGTTTTTCATTTATTATTTGTCACATTGTATAAATTCACTTTGTATTCAATTTAACTATCAATTTATTATTTTTTTCAAATATGGAAAAGTTATTACAATCATATGTTATATATTTCATTGTGAAAGATATAAATGTTTGATGATACTTTGATTTAAGTCATTATCTAGATATAGTTTCCATTTCTAACACTTGTACCATTTGGGCATTAATTTTCTCAAAACATTGTATCCGATTCAGTATATTCTGAGATTTTTCATTGATTTACTTGCTGATAATATATTTTGGATCAATAACTATTTTCCATTCATAGCAATTATGTTTAGTGTTATTTAAACTTTGATGTTTAGTTTTATTTCTCTTTTTTTAAGGATGCTCTGTCCATATAAATGATAAAAATATGTTTATGTTTTTAGAAAATTCAAATGGAACCGTTATATTTTATATTTGAGCGTAGTCCATAACTTTATATTTATTTAAGTTTTAATCTAGTTGACTATGATGCTAATGAAATTTAATTTTTGTTTCAGGTTGTTGTTGCCGTTATAGTTATACTGCTGTCTTCATATTTCGTTTGTGTGCAAATGATTCTCAGTACTCCAACTCAAGCCATACTATATTTCTGGAAGGCAATTAGTTTCATATGAAATATATCTAAGTACGATTTATAAATAAATAATTTTTAATATTATACTTTGTTTTTGTCAAATGTATCTCAATAATTAATACATCGATGTAGTAAGTTGTAAATATTCGCGCATCATAGATGCATACTTAAGATATGTATCAATCTAAAATCCGTTAAGTTAAAATTTTGAACAAATCCGGCTTTACAACATATATTCATTAAAACTCAGATAATTGGATCTATTATAGCTTAAGTAATAATACATTTGTTGTATTATTGTTTTTCATTTATTATTTGTCACATTGTATAAATTCACTTTGTATTCAATTTAACTATCACTTTATTATTTTTTACAAATATGGAAAAGTTATTACAATCATATGTTTTATATTTCATTGTGAAAGATATAAATGTTTGATGATACTTTGATTTAAGTCATTATCTAGATATAGTTTCCATTTCTATAACTTGTACCATTTGGGCATTAATTTTCTCAAAACATTGTATCCGATTCAGTATGTTCTGAGATTTTTCATTGATTTACTTGCTGATAATATATTTTGGATCTATAACTATTTTCCAGTCATAGCAATTATGTTTAGTGTTATTTAAACTTTGATGTTTAGTTTTATTTCTCTTTTTTTAAGGATGCTCTGTCCATATAAATGATAAAAATATGTTTATGTTTTTAGAAAATTCAAATGGAACCGTTATATTTTATATTTGAGCGTAATCCATTACTTTATATTTATTTAAGTTTTAATCTAGTTGACTATGATGCTAATAAAATTTAATTTTTGTTTTAGGTTGTTGTTGCCGTTATAGTTATACTGCTGTCTTCATATTTCGTTTGTGTGCAAATGATTCTCAGTACTCCAACTCAAGCCATACTATATTTCTGGAAGGCAATTAGTTTCATATGAAATATATCTAAGTACGATTTATAAATAAATAATTTTTAATATTATACTTTGTTTTTGTCAAATGTATCTCAATAATTAATACATCGATGTAGTAAGTTGTAAATATTCGCGCATCATAGATGCATACTTAAGATATGTATCAATCTAAAATCCGTTAAGTTAAAATTTTGAACAAATCCGGCTTTACAACATATATTCATTAAAACTCAGATAATTGGATCTATTATAGCTTAAGTAATAATACATTTGTTGTATTATTGTTTTTCATTTATTATTTGTCACATTGTATAAATTCACTTTGTATTCAATTTAACTATCAATTTATTATTTTTTTCAAATATGGAAAAGTTATTACAATCATATGTTATATATTTCATTGTGAAAGATATAAATGTTTGATGATACTTTGATTTAAGTCATTATCTAGATATAGTTTCCATTTCTAACACTTGTACCATTTGGGCATTAATTTTCTCAAAACATTGTATCCGATTCAGTATATTCTGAGATTTTTCATTGATTTACTTGCTGATAATATATTTTGGATCAATAACTATTTTCCAGTCATAGCAATTATGTTTAGTGTTATTTAAACTTTGATGTTTAGTTTTATTTCTCTTTTTTTAAGGATGCTCTGTCTATATAAATGATAAAAATATGTTTATGTTTTCGGAAAATTCAAATGGAACCGTTATATTTTATATTTGAGCGTAATCCATTACTTTAT
This sequence comes from Sipha maydis, assembly GCA_034509805.1. NCBI lineage: Eukaryota > Metazoa > Arthropoda > Insecta > Hemiptera > Aphididae > Sipha > Sipha maydis. The sequence goes on from JASXSY010000170.1 coordinate 89,772, forward strand.
TTTTATTTAAGTTTTAATCTAGTTGACTATGATGCTAATAAAATTTAATTTTTGTTTTAGGTTGTTGTTGCCGTTATAGTTATACTGCTGTCTTCATATTTCGTTTGTGTGCAAATGATTCTCAGTACTCCAACTCAAGCCATACTATATTTCTGGAAGGCAATTAGTTTCATATGAAATATATCTAAGTACGATTTATAAATAAATAATTTTTAATATTATACTTTGTTTTTGTCAAATGTATCTCAATAATTAATACATCGATGTAGTAAGTTGTAAATATTCGCGCATCATAGATGCATACTTAAGATATGTATCAATCTAAAATCCGTTAAGAGGACGCTATATGTAAAGCGATACGTATACAACGGCCGAGAGAACGCGCTGTTAGGTGTTTTAGCGCAGCGCAAGCACGCGTTAGGACACACCCATTACCTCGTGGTGGCTGCTACAACCAGTCCGCACAATGCTTACGCGGGAGCGCGTTTATTATGTCATGAACGGTTCGCTTAAACACAATATTTCGTAACGTACAAGATCGTACGCGTTTATACCGCGAGTACCTACCGTCGCAACATTTATGATATACGCGCGTACTGTTCAACTAATTTATAATTAAAACTGCTGTTCACATAAATGTATACACTAATATGTGTATTATATAATTTGTTTTCCATTATACTTCGAATCATTTTAAACAATTTAAACATATTATTACTTACTAAAATAATAATTACTGTATGATAATTATTTAAATAAAAATAAATAAATAAAATATATAATGTTAGTTTAAAATTGTTAGATCATAAAAGGTTAAAAATCATTATTATTTATTATATTTTACATGATTTACATGGTTGAACATAAATTTGAATTATAGGTACTCTAATATAATTTTATTTTTTGTTGATTTGTTTTTTAATGTGAACAGGCTCTCTAATGTCACTTGTCAAAAATCGTTTTCCATATAGCGGATCAACAATTTCTGTTAGTAAACATTCTAAATAAAATCTGAAATAGTAATATATTTTAGTTTGAATTATTAAATCCATGCTAAATAAAATGTAAAATAAATTTCTCACAGTTTTAATTTGTCGACCATTTTAGTTCTCCAAAATATTTCATCAAATTCAATTGTTTGGATGTTAGTCCAATTCGGAGTATATATTACAAAATAACAAACCTTCCGATTTGTTATTCGTAATTGCCCCATTATTTGATAATAATACTTATGTTCTTTTTTAAGTGTTATTTCTCCGTTATTTTCTATACTGCAATACTGTAACTAATTATGAACAAAATAATATTTTTATAAATTTAGTAACGTATTTAAAATTTAGTAGAATTAATTTTATATATACACAATATTATATGTAATATTAATTACCATTTTCATTTCTATCGCACTTCATTCATCAGCACTAGAATTTTCATATTCAACACATAAGCTGTGTTCCATGACTTCAATTTTATCAGACGGCATTTCAACAAAATTTGATGGTGTACTAAATTGATTTTGTGTCGACAAGCTTACATTTACATTTTTCGATGTACCGACTAAAGACGTATTCGGAGTAGTTTCAATTTCATTATTAAAACTATCTGAAGTTGACCTTTTTTTTTGATACATTTTCAAAAATATATAGGTAAATTTTTGTATTATATACAAAATATTTAAACTAATTATTAGTAGCAACTATAGCAGGTACTTACCGTATTCTTTTGCTAATACCTTTCTGAACATTCTTCATTTTTTTTTTATTAGCTTTTTTACCTGATCGAGCTCGTTTATAAGAGATCGATCTAGACTTTTTTGGTGACATTTTATTAAAATGAACACGGTTCAATAAAAATAGATGTCAAAACTACAAAAGTGTATAATAACTTGGGACGCTCGAATACCGTCTAACACTGAATGCTGTATAGTGTATACTATTTAATATTAGTACAACTATGACTATATACAATCAAATACTGTAATTGACATGGTAATCATAGTATTTGCTAAAATATTGGAATAATATACTGTATTATATTATAATATTATGAATTATAATCGTCGTATATTGTCAACAAATCAAGATTATCGATAACATCAATAGATTCAAAACTCATTTGTCGTGGCGACGGAGATAGCGATAAGCTCATAATTTCCGAGTATTGCCGTAATAGTCAACGTCTATAAAAATAGCATACGTCCCCACTACTACACATCGGAGTGGTCCTCAATAATTACGCTGTTCGCCACCAGAGTCGAGAAATAATAATATTTACAAAAATAAATTTTCAACGTTTTGATACTATAAAAACTGCTTTGCGCGGGACAACTCTACGAGTCTAATATTAATAGTAGATTTACAACATTTTCAGAACAAATAAAAGAAAACATTATCTGTGTCGTAGCGTTTATATTTTTACGATATCAATACTCATTAATTATTTATAAGCAAATGAAAAAAAACAAAATGAATGAATCTTTCTGAATGAATAATTTGAATTGTGTTTAAGTTATCAAAAATGTAAAAACGCTACGACATAGATAAAGTTCTTTTTTATTTATTCTGAAAATTTGGTAAATCTACTATGAATATTGCCTTAGTAGAGTTGTCCCGCGCCAAACCATTTTTACGATCAAATTATGGCTGGTGTAGCGTCCTCTTAAGTTAAAATTTTGAACAAATCCGGCTTTACAACATATATTCATTAAAACTCAGATAATTGGATCTATTATAGCTTAAGTAATAATACATTTGTTGTATTATTGTTTTTCATTTATTATTTGTCACATTGTATAAATTCACTTTGTATTCAATTTAACTATCAATTTATTATTTTTTTCAAATATGGAAAAGTTATTACAATCATATGTTATATATTTCATTGTGAAAGATATAAATGTTTGATGATACTTTGATTTAAGTCATTATCTAGATATAGTTTCCATTTCTAACACTTGTACCATTTGGGCATTAATTTTCTCAAAACATTGTATCCGATTCAGTATATTCTGAGATTTTTCATTGATTTACTTGCTGATAATATATTTTGGATCAATAACTATTTTCCAGTCATAGCAATTATGTTTAGTGTTATTTAAACTTTGATGTTTAGTTTTATTTCTCTTTTTTTAAGGATGCTCTGTCCATATAAATGATAAAAATATGTTTATGTTTTTAGAAAATTCAAATGGAACCGTTATATTTTATATTTGAGCGTAGTCCATAACTTTATATTTATTTAAGTTTTAATCTAGTTGACTATGATGCTAATAAAATTTAATTTTTGTTTCAGTTTGTTGTTGCCGTTATAGTTATACTGCTGTCTTCATATTTCGTTTGTGTGCAAATGATTCTCAGTACTCCAACTCAAGCCATACTATATTTCTGGAAGGCAATTAGTTTCATATGAAATATATCTAAGTACGATTTATAAATAAATAATTTTTAATATTATACTTTGTTTTTGTCAAATGTATCTCAATAATTAATACATCGATGTAGTAAGTTGTAAATATTCGCGCATCATAGATGCATACTTAAGATATGTATCAATCTAAAATCCGTTAAGTTAAAATTTTGAACAAATCCGGCTTTACAACATATATTCATTAAAACTCAGATAATTGGATCTATTATAGCTTAAGTAATAATACATTTGTTGTATTATAGTTTTTCATTTATTATTTGTCTCATTGTATAAATTCACTTTGTATTCAATTTAACTATCACTTTATTATTTTTTACAAATATGGAAAAGTTATTACAATCATATGTTATATATTTCATTGTGAAAGATATAAATGTTTGATGATACTTTGATTTAAGTCATTATATAGATATAGTTTCCATTTCTAACACTTGTACCATTTGGGCATTAATTTTCTCAAAACATTGTATCCGATTCAGTATATTCTGAGATTTTTCATTGATTTACTTGCTGATAATATATTTTGGATCAATAACTATTTTCCAGTCATAGCAATTATGTTTAGTGTTATTTAAACTTTGATGTTTAGTTTTATTTCTCTTTTTTTAAGGATGCTCTGTCCATATAAATGATAAAAATATGTTTATGTTTTTAGAAAATTCAAATGGAACCGTTATATTTTATATTTGAGCGTAGTCCATAACTTTATATTTATTTAAGTTTTAATCTAGTTGACTATGATGCTAATAAAATTTAATTTTTGTTTCAGGTTGTTGTTGCCGTTATAGTTATACTGCTGTCTTCATATTTCGTTTGTGTGCAAATGATTCTCAGTACTCCAACTCAAGCCATACTATATTTCTGGAAGGCAATTAGTTTCATATGAAATATATCTAAGTACGATTTATAAATAAATAATTTTTAATATTATACTTTGTTTTTGTCAAATGTATCTCAATAATTAATACATCGATGTAGTAAGTTGTAAATATTCGCGCATCATAGATGCATACTTAAGATATGTATCAATCTAAAATCCGTTAAGTTAAAATTTTGAACAAATCCGGCTTTACAACATATATTCATTAAAACTCAGATAATTGGATCTTTTATAGCTTAAGTAATAATACATTTGTTGTATTATTGTTTTTCATTTATTATTTGTCACATTGTTTAAATTCACTTTGTATTCAATTTAACTATCAATTTATTATTTTTTTCAAATATGGAAAAGTTATTACAATCATATGTTATATATTTCATTGTGAAAGATATAAATGTTTGATGATACTTTGATTTAAGTCATTATCTAGATATAGTTTCCATTTCTAACACTTGTACCATTTGGGCATTAATTTTCTCAAAACATTGTATCCGATTCAGTATATTCTGAGATTTTTCATTGATTTACTTGCTGATAATATATTTTGGATCAATAACTATTTTCCAGTCATAGCAATTATGTTTAGTGTTATTTAAACTTTGATGTTTAGTTTTATTTCTCTTTTTTTAAGGATGCTCTGTCCATATAAATGATAAAAATATGTTTATGTTTTTAGAAAATTCAAATGGAACCGTTATATTTTATATTTGAGCGTAGTCCATAACTTTATATTTATTTAAGTTTTAATCTAGTTGACTATGATGCTAATAAAATTTAATTTTTGTTTCAGGTTGTTGTTGCCGTTATAGTTATACTGCTGTCTTCATATTTCGTTTGTGTGCAAATGATTCTCAGTACTCCAACTCAAGCCATACTATATTTCTGGAAGGCAATTAGTTTCATATGAAATATATCTAAGTACGATTTATAAATAAATAATTTTTAATATTATACTTTGTTTTTGTCAAATGTATCTCAATAATTAATACATCGATGTAGTAAGTTGTAAATATTCGCGCATCATAGATGCATACTTAAGATATGTATCAATCTAAAATCCGTTAAGTTAAAATTTTGAACAAATCCGGCTTTACAACATATATTCATTAAAACTCAGATAATTGGATCTTTTATAGCTTAAGTAATAATACATTTGTTGTATTATTGTTTTTCATATATTATTTGTCACATTGTATAAATTCACTTTGTAATCAATTTAACTATCACTTTATTATTTTTTTCAAATATGGAAAAGTTATTACAATCATATGTTTTATATTTCATTGTGAAAGATATAAATGTTTGATGATACTTTGATTTAAGTCATTATCTAGATATAGTTTCCATTTCTAACACTTGTACCATTTGGGCATTAATTTTCTCAAAACATTGTATCCGATTCAGTATATTCTGAGATTTTTCATTGATTTACTTGCTGATAATATATTTTGGATCAATAACTATTTTCCATTCATAGCAATTATGTTTAGTGTTATTTAAACTTTGATGTTTAGTTTTATTTCTCTTTTTTTAAGGATGCTCTGTCTATATAAATGATAAAAATATGTTTATGTTTTCGGAAACTTCAAATGGAACTGTTATATTTTATATTTGAGCGTAGTCCATGACTTTATATTTATTTAAGTTTTAATCTAGTTGACTATGATGCTAATAAAATTTAATTTTTGTTTCAGGTTGTTGTTGCCGTTATAGTTATACTGCTGTCTTCATATTTCGTTTGTGTGCAAATGATTCTCAGTACTCCAACTCAAGCCATACTATATTTCTGGAAGGCAATTAGTTTCATATGAAATATATCTAAGTACGATTTATAAATAAATAATTTTTAATATTATACTTTGTTTTTGTCAAATGTATCTCAATAATTAATACATCGATGTAGTAAGTTGTAAATATTCGCGCATCATAGATGCATACTTAAGATATGTATCAATCTAAAATCCGTTAAGTTAAAATTTTGAACAAATCCGGCTTTACAACATATATTCATTAAAACTCAGATAATTGGATCTTTTATAGCTTAAGTAATAATACATTTGTTGTATATTTGTTTTTCATTTATTATTTGTCACATTGTATAAATTCACTTTGTAATCAATTTAACTATCATTTAATATTTTTTTCCAAATATGGAAAAGTCATCATAATCATATATAATATTGTTCATTGTGAATGATATAAATGTTTGATGATACATTGTTTTAAGTCATTATATAGATATAGTTTCCATTTCTAACACTTGTACCATTTGGGCATTAATTTTCTCAAAACATTGTATCCGATTCAGTATATTCTGAGATTTTTCATTGATTTACTTGCTGATAATATATTTTGGATCAATAACTATTTTCCAGTCATAGCAATTATGTTTAGTGTTATTTAAACTTTGATGTTTAGTTTTATTTCTCTTTTTTTAAGGATGCTCTGTCCATATAAATGATAAAAATATGTTTATGTTTTTAGAAAATTCAAATGGAACCGTTATATTTTATATTTGAGCGTAGTCCATAACTTTATATTTATTTAAGTTTTAATCTAGTTGACTATGATGCTAATAAAATTTAATTTTTGTTTCAGGTTGTTGTTGCCGTTATAGTTATACTGCTGTCTTCATATTTCGTTTGTGTGCAAATGATTCTCAGTACTCCAACTCAAGCCATACTATATTTCTGGAAGGCAATTAGTTTCATATGAAATATATCTAAGTACGATTTATAAATAAATAATTTTTAATATTATACTTTGTTTTTGTCAAATGTATCTCAATAATTAATACATCGATGTAGTAAGTTGTAAATATTCGCGCATCATAGATGCATACTTAAGATATGTATCAATCTAAAATCCGTTAAGTTAAAATTTTGAACAAATCCGGCTTTACAACATATATTCATTAAAACTCAGATAATTGGATCTATTATAGCTTAAGTAATAATACATTTGTTGTATTATTGTTTTTCATTTATTATTTGTCACATTGTATAAATTCACTTTGTATTCAATTTAACTATCACTTTATTATTTTTTACAAATATGGAAAAGTTATTACAATCATATGTTTTATATTTCATTGTGAAAGATATAAATGTTTGATGATACTTTGATTTAAGTCATTATATAGATATAGTTTCCATTTCTAACACTTGTACCATTTGGGCATTAATTTTCTCAAAACGACTTTCTGCAAACACGTATTTTCTTTAATTGATTTTGACACTTACTAGAGATACGCCCATATTCAGGTTTATATATACGATCAAAGTTCCTCTAAAAATATAGATATAAATTCAATTTTTAACTGATTAGCTGATATGAATGTGATCTTGAATTGCCTGTGCCCTTGTCTCATTAAATAAATGTTGACTATTATTTAAGAGTTTATTTCATGTTCTTAAACAATACGTATATATATATATTGTCGTTCGTTAAGTCTTTTAGAAGTTAACGAACGACAACAGTTTTCCCATTTTCATCTCCATATTATTTGTAATAATCATTATAAGTATTGAGAACAAGGCTACAAAATACATCCTAATATATACGAATATACATTCTGTTTACTAAACTTAAACATAAATTTCAATATAGTGTAATTTATATATTATATATGTATAAGTTACATACAAAATCCGGAATTGTACATTTCGCAATTTGTACAGTGATTTTTGTTCACATTGTGAATTGTACAAAGTTGCTGTACAAAGTAACTAGATTGTACAAGTTCATCATACGATTCGCGATGTGTATACAATTCATTATTAAAAAGAACCGGATGGGCCTCGCCCTGCTGTACAGTTAGGGGTAAAGTGCACCTCGCTTATAGGATAGGTCATTATTATAATGGATTTGTTAAATTTGAATGCAATGATAGATATCATTGTATACGAATAACGATTCTGAACGGAGTTCATATGTTTGTCTAGGATATAATACATTGTTATTTATAAACATTGTAAAAAGTATATTTTATTTTGAAACGATAAATATATTTTTCAATTAGGATGGGTTGGCAGTTGCATACAGCGATATAGTTTGTCAGTCTAGAACATTCTACATTATATTATATTTTACATGTAATTTTATGTCAATATTCGATGTTCAAACGCTTATAAAAAAAAATTGTGCCCATGGATTTTAATAATTTTTGAATAACATTAAGAACTACTTCTGTGGAATCTTCGATTAAATTTTCAAGTATTTTGTAGTAGCCAAATTTTTTTTATCACCGACTATAAAAATAAAATGTAAAAAAATCGAATATTTTAAATGACTATAAGTGGCTTAAAAATCAATATAATATTTTGAAAAAAATATGGCATAAAAGAAATACCAATCTTAACAGCTGGTAGAAATTTCAAAAATCTGCGACTTATACTTTTTGAATTATAACAAATATTTAAAATCGTCTGAGAATAAATCGCTATTTTATGCAGTTTCGTAAATATTTAAATTTCAAACAGTCATACAATTTTTTCTTCTTAGTCCGGTAGAAATTTTTTTAAAGATTTTTGAAGAGTAGCTCATAGATAACCTAGTGTTAAAATTTTGAACCTTAAGTATGAACAGAAAAAATTTTATGAATTTTTATCTACAAAATAACTTGCAAATTATCGTGATTTTTACACATTTTATACAAATTTGAGCATTAAGGGCTTATAAAAAAAAATTGAGTTTACTGATCACCGATATTTTTTAGTTACGATAAGTTAACTTATTATAAACCTAGTATAAAATTTTCAAGAGTTTTCACTCAACCAATTAAATTTTATTGATGTTTAAAAACAAAATTTTTACAAAAATCAAAAATTTAAATTGTCTATAAATAAGTCAAAATATGTCAAAATACTTTGAAATCCTAACCATGTATAGAGAACGTCAATATAAAGATTTGGTGAAAATTTCAAGTTGTTGCGGTTTTTCATTTTTGAGTTAGAGCATTTTAAAAAAAACCAATATCTTTGTCAGTCTAGAATATTATACATTATATTATATTTTACATGTAATTTTATGTCAATATTCGCTGTTCAAACGCTTATAAAAAAAAATTGTGCCTATGGATTTTAATAATTTTTAAATGACATTAAAAACTACTTCTGTGGAATCTTCTTTTAAATTTTCAAGTATTTTGTACGAGCCAAATTTTTTTTATCACCGATTATAAAAATAAAATATAAAAAATCGAATATTTTAAATGCCTATAAGTGGCTTAAAAATCAATATTATATTTTGAAAAAAATATGACATAAAGGAAATACTAATATTAACAGCTGGTAGAAATTTAAAAAATCTGCGACTTATACTTTTTGAATTATAAAAAATATTTAAAATCGTTTGAGAATAAATCGCTATTTTATGCAATTTCGTAAATATTTAAATTTCAAACAGTCATAAAATTTTTTCCTCTAATTCCGGTAGAAATTTTTTTAAAGATTTTTGAAGAGTAGCTTATAGATAACCTAGTTTTAAAATTTTGAACCTTAAGTATGAACAGAAAAAATTTTATGAATTTTTATCTACAAAATAACTTGCAAATTATCGTGATTTTTACATATTTCGTATAAATTGGAACTTTGAGCACTTATAAAAAAAAATTGTGACTTACGATTTTAGATTTTTTTTTATCAGTTAAGGAACAACTTATAAGAAACCTTGTATTAAATTTTCAAGATTTTCTAGGCAGCCAAAAAAATTTTATCGTTATTTAAAAAAAAAATACTTAAAAAAATTGAAAATTTCAATTGTCTATAAATAGCTTAATAAAAGTCAAAATACTTTGAAAATTTAATGGTGTATAGAGAACGCTAATCTAAACATTTGGTGAAAATTTCAAGTATTTACATCGATTAGTTTTTGAGTTATAGCAAAATAAAAAATTTGATTATGTCGAAAACTGGTTTTGCGTAAAAACTCCCGTTTTTCCCAAATTTTTTTATGGTTTTTCCTGTCGCATTTAAAAAATATTGGAAATTTTTAACTTTTGACCCCCCAAAGTACCAAATAGATTCACTTTCCTTTCAGAAAAGTTGCTACATAAGGCAATCGAAGCATTTTTACTGCCCCAAAACGTGTCGACAGACACAAAAAAAAAAAAAAAAAAAAAAAAAAACACACATCATTGTAAAATCAATACATTCTTCACTCCGTTCAGAATCTAAAAGTCGTTAAACATAAAATATTACTATGAGTATTTAAGGTACATACTTAACCAGTGTCTTACACTAAATAGCCGAGTTACACGTGACAATTACAGTAGCTGCAGATATATATAAATGTGTGTGTGTTGCGTCTTGATTTCCATCTGGTGTAGTTAACACGGCTGACAAATATTTAAGTGCGTAAGCTTACAGATATACAATGCAGATGTACCTTTGGATTTATAAATATATATCAGCAACTCCTGAAAATATTATTATTATTATATTCATGTGACCGGTGCATCGTGATGATTTGAGAATTTCTACGATAAATGAGAATAATCTACGCATTTTGGAAATTACTTATCAAATACTTAATCAAAAAAGTACTACTAGTAATATTTGGTATAGTTATTTTATGCTAGTCCGACAATGAAATGACACGTGTCATGTATTTGATTTAATAACTCATAATGAAATATTTTATTAATATATTGATTAATTTATTGCTAAATTTTAAACCAAACAAAATAATATTTTGAATTATATTCTACTTCGAAACTTGATATTAAAATAATACTAATACACAATAATAATAGTAACATATAATATATATTATATTTATAATGGCAAAATATATTCCGATGCTTCAAAATCAGAACTACATAATTCGTACTCGGTACTTCGTTGTGACAGATTTTTAAGAGATGTATACATACAAATAATATAAATTTATATCTACACATCCGTGTTATTCGATATTCTATATCTTGATGTCTAGTAATATTCAGTGATACACCCGATCTATCTAATGCAGGGTTAACGTGCAGAAAACAACCACAGCAGGGTAAATGTAGGACCCTTTACTGACTCTTGTTGGTGACTGTGTTACGTATCAAATATAACGAGTCAAATTTACACTTGTCCTGTTTGTTGGGCTCTTGCCCGTACGATCACCTCACCGTCTATTAGCGCGTGGCGCTACTCACGAGCGGGTGCCGCAGCGGATAGCGTTTGCTTCTCCGGGTGGATTTCGCCGCTCCCCGCCGAGCTGCCGACTTTCGTACCGTGTAAGCCCCCGTGGGGATCCCGGGCGTCCGGTCTTCGCCCGATAACTATCCAGCGTTACCGTGAGCCCCGTGGAGTCCAACCTCAGATCGACCAAAGCCGAACTGGGCGCAGCGGAAAGACACGTAAGCCACATGCCACCCTGGGCTAATTGCGCCCCCTAACGTACCATTTGTATTACGCGTCATTGGTAGGACAAGTGACGACGGCGGTCAGTCAATCCGCCGCCATCATGACTAGCGCCCCCCGAAGAGAGCGCGAGGCTAACGTGAGACACGACAAGACGCTCGGACGCCCGACCTGCCGGGACGGTTACACAGGCAGGCCACCACCCTCCGCCCAGACGGCGAGCCACCGGACGGATTCGGAATTATTTCGATCGCGCGGCAGCCCTGGAGCTCAAGGCGCACCGCGCATTTTACACACCGGACCCGCATAGGTGGAGCCCCCACTGCGAGCCGGCTTACGGGCAGGTTCTCTGTCCGGGCGAGGGTATGGGCGGTCATCGTTTCCGCCAAAATACTCGATTTTCGTTTCCGCCAAAACGAAAAAGGTTCAATTTTCATTTCCGCCAAATCTAACGTAACGTTTTGTTTTGTTAATGCATATATGCGATTCATTTATAATCAATTTACAGCTAATAGTTAGGGAAGTATAAAACCTCAGTTTTAAATTAAAAAATGCTGTAAACAACTTAAAATCATATTATTGTTTATGGTAATGTGGATGCCTCCTGCGTGGATATTGAAGATTGAAATGCTTGAGTACGTTACATAATAATTAAACTGCCATTTATTCGCAAAAACATGTGAAACTTCAGTCTTAAAAATTCGAAATGTTCTAAACAACTTATAATCACATTATCGCATATGATTTATATTAATGCCTCGAGGATATAAAAGGCCGAAATACTCGAGTATGTTATATAATAACATAGGTATTTATCAATTAAAACATACTGTACAAATAAAAATATATTAAGAATTATTTGCATGCTATTTTAACTAATTTTAAACAAAAAGTGAATTATGCATTACATAATGGTCGGTTTAAGTACTGCGGCGGTGGCGACGGAATACATGTATACGTACGGACGTGACACACGGCGATCATACCGGGTCGGGCTTTCAACGATAATAATAATAATAATAATAATATTGATAAGATATAGATATCATAGATTAGGAGGGTAAAAGCCCCCGAATATACATTCCAGGCGCGGCATTGAGCGGAGGATATTATGATATCAGGAGGGGAGGGACATAGACGAAGATTTTATTGAATATTAGGGAGGACAAATGTCAATCATTGCAAAATAAGTACCTAATTTAATATTTAATGCTAAGAAATTTAATAATTTTGGAGGGCTATGCCCTTCCCCAATCACCACCTATGGTAAGGATGGCGGTGAATAATGAGATGTTGTCATCGCGAAATATTCGACCAAGTGCGGTGTAATCATAGGTTCACTAGCTGCTAATAATGGTCTCGCTTATACCATCCGATCTAAATTAGGCTCATTACGCGGCTTAATAACAATAACAACAGTATATTTAATGATATATTCGATTTACAATATTATATATTTTTATATATCTGTTACGGGTAGGTAGAGTTCGAAAATGGGTAATGTGCATATTACCCGGGTAAAGTACATGTTGGCCATGTGAATAGTATAATGTATACATTTTCCATTTTAAATATGTGCAATTTGTACATTATCCAGTTTGCTATGGATAAATTATGAAGTAGAAAAAAAAAACTAAATCATATTAATCCGAAAGCAATTTATTTATTAAGTAAATTTGTCAATGTTAAATTATTATTTTATATATGAATACATTTAAAAATTAAACATGGTTATTTAATGGAACAGATCAAATCTGAGTAACATTTGGAGTTGCCAAGTATCCCCCTAGATTTAAATTTATTTGTACATTTTTCAAAACCATGATCATTAAAAAGATATTGTTCATTAGCCATTTTACACAAAAAAATGTTTGTAGCCGATACTTCTAAAATATCTATTAATAGTTTATTGTGATTAATTCGTTATTTTTTTGGTTAATTTTACGTTTCTTATTTCGGATAATATGTCATATTTTGATTCCGTTAAATGCACCGAATTCTCATTATATTCATTAATTAATTTATTAAAAATCTCATAAAATTTAAATTTTTATAAATTAAATAATTAAACATTAATAAGCCAAACGAATGAACTCAAAAACCGGTAGCACCGTACCGAAGTTAAAAATTGCTCTATACAATATCAGTGCATACGTTTTATCAAAGTGTGCAATTGATATTTTATCGTATTTTATTTTGTCAAAGCACTTTATCCGATCAAAAATAGATGATGTACAAAATAAACATTTTACAAATAATATTTTTACTTTATCCAACAGGCATAGGTAGTGTTCACATTACCCGGGTAATGTGTACATTACTCTATTTTCGTACTTTATCCGTAACATATTTACCTTAGTCAATGTCTCTCCAGTATTACTACTCCTCATCCTTCTCAGCAAATCCTACTGTTCTGTCAACTGCAAGGTCGCATATATTCGAAGTGGTGTGTTGAAATTTGTACAGCATCGCGTAGAAAGCTTCGGTCTGACCTTTTCGTGCAGACACGGTATATTTCCTCTTTTTATAAATCGAAACGTTATCGATCATCGAACCAGCCATCTTATCAACCACTACATGCGTCTTTTTGAAATATTTTATCTCACACTGACAGTTTACTATGTAATAATAGTTAAAAATTATAATACTTTTCACGTTATCAATGCTCTAATATTCGATACAGTACGGTTAAGGTGTTAAAAAAATAGTCTGAAGCGAAGTGAAGTATAGTCATGTATATCGACATTATATATCCATCAAACACGCTGTATATATCTAATCAATATGCCTATAGAGCATTAGTTAATCGCACATTTATGTTTATTCAAAACAAAATCGTTAAACATTCTAAAATCACATGTACATGTAGGCTCATGAGCTGCAAAAGTGAATTATGTATTCCATAATGGTCGGGTTAAGTATTGCAGCGGCGGCGGCGGCAGAATAAATGTATACGTACGAACGTAACACACGGCAATCAAACAGGGTCGGGCTTTCAATAATAATAATATATATTGATAAGACATAGATATTATGGAGTAAGAGAATAAAAGCCTTCGAGCATACATTCCAGGCATAGCATGGAATAGAAGGTATGATATCAGGGGAGGGGGCATGAGTAAAGGTAGATAGGAGAAGGTGAACGAGTACATACGGTTAGATAACGGTGAAGACGATATTATATTGGCTATGACGGAAAGAGGTTTATGTTAGATTTCGATAGGTTTGCACGACGGCGCATGGTCAAGAGAGTATCATATTGACGGGGTGAGGAGGGGGTTATGTTAGATTACGATTGGTTTTCACGTCGGCGGCTTGCGTTAGGTTAGCACGGCGTCGCGTATTGCGGGGCGGCGAGTAGGCGATGGAACGGGGCGGGGCGTGGGGGTTCCAGAACACTCCATTTCATACAACTCGTAGGGAAAACGTAAAGAATCCTTCTACTCTCGTATAAGCTTCCCACCCATACATAAATTGTGAAAGGAAATATGTCGAGACCTCTATAGAATCATAGGAAACCGTTTCAAGAACATGTATTATACTTATGCAGGGCCGTCGAGAACTTTTGAGGGCCCCGGGGCTGATCGGTTCCAAGCCCCCTTACACTTGTTTTACCAAGATATATTCTACTTGTACACACTTAAGTACAATAAAAATATTAAAAGTTGCATCTTATGCTACGGCGAATGACATAATAAAATCATTTTGAATAAAAAGCTGAGACGACTGGCCCTTTTAGAGGTACGGGCCCCGGGGCTCTAGCCCTTATTGCCCTACCCTCTCGTTGACCCTATACTTATGCAGTAAGTATTTCGAAAAAAAAACAATTATATATTTATTATAACTTACATTTATTATATTTATTGTCATACTTGGGTAAAATACTTTTTAAAATTATTTAGAATAAATACTCGAATACTTACAAAAAATAGTATTCCGAATATGTATTCAAATACTTTATACAATTGTATTCCGAATATATTATTTAGAATTTTTCAAAAGTATTCCGAATACTTTTAAAATACTTCTAGTTTTTCATACCATAAAAATTATAGATATCATGAGAATTATTTGAAATTGTAGACTAAATATATGTTAATTTATTGCATTTTTATGTTATATAATTGTTATAGATTATGATTTACAACAATAATAAAAATCTGATAAGAGCCTATATCTACAAGATATGACGAAGATATGAATAAAATCGTTTAAAAAAAGAGATGATTTAATGTTTAAAAGGTATTTGAAATAATGTATTCAGAATACTCATTATAAGTATTCAAAATACTTTATTAAATACTTTAAAAAAAAGTATTTAAAAAGTATTTGAAATACTTAAAAATTATTTTGAATACAGTATTCCGAATATTGTATTCGGAATACTACCCAAGTCTGCTTATTGTACATACAATTTTAAAAGTTTTTAAAATCTGTTATGGTCAAAGTCTATAGAATCAGTAGAAAAAATAAAATATTACATTACATCATAAAACCAAGTTAATCCTTTTTAAGTAAGTATAAAAAAAAAATATATGAATCAAATATTTTGATATAATTTTAAATTTCCACACACACAACTACTGTAATATATAAATTTATTTTCATCACATAACGTCATCCACACTGATATAAACAGCCCACCGTATAAATCTATATCTATAAGTATCCTCTTGAGACTAATATTCCATTAAAACTGGGTTGGATTCAAAAAAAAAAACAAATTATAAATGTAGTATTATTATTGTTTATTATATTTATATATTTTGTTCATAGGTATAATTACTTAAAAAATTAAGGCAGTAGTTTTATAACGTATTAATTTGTTATAAAATAATTGTTTTTTTCACAAATAATAATAACTTATTCAAAGTCATATTTATTGGTTTGATAAATACTATATGTGATATCACACAATTGCAAATTTCATTTAACAAGTTCTAGTAATTAATATCAGCTGTTACGTGCCACCGGCTAGATTTCAACTTGTGCAGTCGATGATGAATTTTAATTTAATAAAATGTGAGACTTTAACTTTTACAAAACGTTTATTTAAATAATTCAAAGTGTTATAACAATTCATAAAACAGAGTGACGTGAAGTTGCTTGCAGTTCCGTGACTAGAACTCATCTGATTTGTGGTTGATTCGGACCCTCTTTTATATGGCTCGATTGACGTCATTGGAAAGCTGCACCCGGTTGTTTGGTGATTTCCAGGAATAGGGGTATGACCTTACACGATGCTTCGTAGAACTGCCGCACCTGATTATCTGGTTAATTCCTTTTTTATGGTGCTGTTTCCCTCGTTGTTTAAATGCTGACTCGACCTTATCATCTTTAATTAGTACATTTGTAATACTTAGTATTCCTGATTAATTTAATTACCTATTGTTATTTATACATTTCTATCACACAGTTTTTCTAGTTAACTATATTATTTTAGATTTGACCAGCATATAGATTATTCTTAATATAAGGTATATATCATTATTCCCCGTATTCTAAATATACACATAATCGTAATATATTACATGATGTATGGAGGCCCATAACACAGCCATCAACTTATAACTAAACTATTTCTCATAAAATTACAGAAATATAATATATCCAGTAATAAACAGTAATACTAAATTATTTCATCCTTTTAATCGCGCAATAAAATGTATAAATAACCTTTCCTATAGATATACATCACACGTTTTTAATAATCTAACACCTCTATAACTTTAGACAAAGGTAGTGTCATGTTACAACAAGGATTTACATCGTTACAAAGTTTAATTTTCGTATCATTGTATCACCCTTCAATCTTGGAGTCACTCACATTTATTTTTAATTAATAATAACTATACTGATAACTATTAAACAAAATCAATATCAAGAAATTGTCTGAAATGTAAAACCATACATAATATAACTTGTATATATTTTGATTTTGATTTGATATATCAAATTGAATATAAATACTTCGGCATTAATTAAAATATTCATTTTTCAAACTTTTATCAATTATTAACAGACGTGTCTACGCATGTGTCTAACATTTTGAACGGCTGCCCAGAGATCAACGAATATGCTTAATCGCTGATATAGCAGGGGCAGACTATGGTGCTAAGGCAGCGGATGGGCGATCCACGCTTTAGCCGGTAAAATTGTTGACTGCTTGAAAGATTTTGGGTCGATAAAGTAAAAATGGAATAAACGTAAAAATTGTAAATTTAGATTTGTATATTATTTGTATTTCTTTACTGATACAGAATTAAATAAAAAAAAGATTAAAATAGAAATTTTCAAAATTTTGGGCCGATTTTCCTGTTTACCACGATGCCGATTTTTATTCGCAGTCCACTTCTGGCTGATAGACGTAATTCTTAACACGAAAAGATGCAAAAACTTCTTTCATTTAATTATATTTTTGTCAATTACAGACTACATGCATTATAACCAATTTTAATTTATTACGGGGGTATAATAACTCTGTATATAATTCTTGTTGGTTGGTTTATGTGATCCTGTGAATTAGAGCTCGAGCCTCCACTCTATAGAGCATTTACGAGCAGTGTGTTAGTAAAAGCTACTTACTTCAAAAGGTCAAGAAATAATTAGTTTAGGTGTATCATAACCAAACACGATTGGTAAATAACTCGTTTGTATACATTGACCGGTGGATCAATCCGATTGCTTTATTAATCTAAAAATGTTGTTGATGTGATGCAAATATTATTAGGCTCCAAATCCAATTGTAATTTGGTGGTCAATTCAAATCGATTTGCGAGCATATGCTCTATATTAATATTTTGGTTTAAATTTGTTATACAAAAAATTATAATAATTATCATAAGAATGATAAGATATAATGGGTATTAAAAATGAAATATTATGTTACAAAACACTATGGTTATAATAGACTAGTATTTGCAAGATGCAAACCAAATTGTCCAAACCTATTTTCAGGTATTGCCAAAATCTATTTGTATACCTTATCGTATGTGTATTGCACATCGGTAAGCTTAAACACTTCAATATTCGTCAGCCATGACAATTAGACCCCAAATAAGTTATATTCGATGCTGTAGAGATCGGTACATACTTTCGTTGATAGTATATCTCTAAGTGTGTTGTTCGTGTGTACGAGAGCAATAGGTTTCCTTAGAAGTTTTTTTTTAACACGCTACCGTGACCTAGTATTATTTCGTAATACGATATAGTCCTGTATAGTAGGATGCTAAAATAGCATTGTTCACCACATTACATAATAAATTTATATCGCATTATCGTGGAGTACGGTGACAGAAATCGGTTTATCCCAAAAGGTGAAAAGTAACCGAGAATCTTAAAATCTTTTGATCGTCAGCGTAGGAGTTTTTTTATTATTTTAATAAAAGAAATATAACCTTTTCAGATCCTTTACGCATTATTTCGTGGTTGAGCAGGTGCACTAAATCGTTTTTAGTGTTGGTTCAATGAATTCGATTACATTATGATTCACAGAAGACTCGTACCGATACATAAAACTTATTGAATGTCGGCAGATGAATAAACGTTATTCTTATTCACATTCGACGTACACACCTGTTCAGGTCAGATCAAATAGACAGTTCCGACAAAACATTCTCACCCTTGATTGCAGGTGAAAAATTTTGGCTCACTACATTTACGAATAGTACACAAATTAAAATGTGAATTATTATATTTAAAAAAATATAAAATTATTTAAATTATTATTCAGAACGAGACACTGCACTGTCTATTGGTGGTGTCTTTTTTGACATTATGAACCAAGGTATTGTTATTTGGGAGTGTATTGAGCTTATATATATATATATATACACACGTACGTATGCGTAACTAAGGCGTGTATTTGTGTTTTTGTATATGTGTGTATAATAAATATTTATTTTCAACATTGGCCTTTATGTTTTGAAGTTATGAAAAATAAAAAAACCTTGAAGGTAAAACGGTTAATATCAATGTCAGAGTGGAGTGTCAGTTTCGTTTCAGATCCCTAAAACAAAATATTTTATAACAAAGAAATTTTAATATTTTTAATGTAAGGAACGTTTAGTACACAATGTGAACATTTTAATGCATTAAAAAAAAAAAAAAGAATACCTATAACATTCACACTATTTTTACCTTTGTATACATTAAATACAGTTATTCATATCATCAGGTTTTCAAAACTTTATAATAGGACACATGATATTCATCAACAAAACTATCATTCTAACTACTAATGTATTATTTTATTATAAGTGTAGTCTTTGATTACTATAATTTTTCATAATTTAATACGTAAGTTATAAGTTTTTTATTTATATTTATAAATGCATTAAAATAGTCACACGCATACCAAATGTACAAATAAAACATTAAAAAAGATCATTGTATTGAATATTGAAATTTCATTGTTATAAAATGTTTTGTTTTAGGTACCAGGTACGAAACTTACACCTTGATATTGAAATTATCTGTTTCAAGTAAAGTTATTTTTTCATTGTTTCTGACAGTAAATTAAAAATTATTTTTCTGCTTTTAATCATTTCATTGGCATTAATAATACATTTCACATATTTGCACACAATTTTATACGGTGCCTTTTAGTATTTCAATAATACTAGCATACGGAATCGTTTTAAAAAAACATTAAACCTAGGAATCGATCTTCTCCCATGCACACAAAGATCTCATTCATACACGTATCGTTGACGGAGTTCTGAGTATTGATATCATACTGATATCTACAGCATCGTACGAAACCATTCAAAAAACTCGTAGTATGCATTTGATGTACCTCGAAAAAAAGACAATTGTATTTTTATTAAGACTACCTATTATTATATTTATTGTTCATACAATTTTAAAAATGTTCACAATCGCTTATAGTCAAAACCAACTTTAATTTTAAAAGAAAAACATATAATATTACATATCGTAAAAAAACCTAGTTAATCATAATTTACTAACAATTAAAAACAAGTATAATTAGGAATCTTCTGTCTATATTTACGATCTGATTGAGATATACGACATCATACAAATTATAACGCACAAATTAATTTCATAAAATAAAACAATTAACATTAGCATTAAATTAATAATTATATCATACCTGTTATTTCAAACTGTATTTTGGGTTTACTACACCGGTCAAAAATCTCTATCACATGCCACTCTGATATTGACATTATTTGTTATGCCTCAATTATTTTTTATTTTTCAACAGATCAAAATGGCCAAGCCAATATTTTACACTTATATATCCTTCACATACTTCAAATGAAATGTTTTAGCTATACATTACGCTCTCGCACTCTCACATACTCACATTCGACTAAAATGTTTACCACCAACTAATATGAATAAATTAAATTAGTCGACTAAAATTAGGTATTGATAATTCGGTAATTCAGAGAACTTGTAGTTGTATTTCTATTTTAAACTAGTTAAAACAACAATACTGATAATGACACATACACTACAAAGATTTACATAGGAGATTTACATATATTCAGCATACAATTAATGCTGAAAACGCAGAAAAGAGTATAACAGATGAATTATATTTACTTATCAGTGAAAATTTGAATGGTAAGGAGTTAATAATATTAATACGTTTTTTTAACATGACAAATTTTGATTAATTATTAAAATGGACCTTTTACAATCAGTGGCGCAACTTGATAATAAGGGGCCCATGTGCGAATTTCTGAACCGGGGCTCTTACCTAATAATAAAAATGAAAAACAGTCACACGTTGTTACCTTTTAATATATTTTTTAGAAAATATCGTTTTCTTTTATGTCATGGTTAATGTAATTTATTGTAATTAATGTATTTAATACTATAGGAATAATATAGTAGGAATATCGTATATGAGATTTTTAATCTAGGGGCCCCTCAAGACCGGGGGCCCCTGTGAATTGCACACCCAACACTCCCGATAATTGTGCTACTGTTTACAATATTACAGAAGAAAATTCTAATATTTTTAAACTCCTGAAATTCAAACATCTCTAATAATGAGACCGTTGATTTATGGAGTTATATATATTTATATTTGCTCTGAAGTAATGTTTAAGTTTTTTGTAATATTATTATATTGAATAGAGTTATTTATGCTAAAGTTTTCAATCAGTCCAATACAAATTATAAATCAAATAATAATAATTAGTCGAATAGGTCATGATAATATAAGTTAAGTATAATAATTAGTCAAGTAATAAAAATAAGTCAAATTATAATAACTAGTCCAATAATAAAAATAGCCGAATAATAATAACTAGTCAGATAATAAAAATAAGTCGAATAATAAAAATGTTGGAGTAACTAAATTAGTCATAATATAATACTACAAACTATTATCTGTATAACATTATCTGTAGCAAATGTATCTGTCACATGTGTCACGACTGATTCGTGTAAGACACTGGTTAGGTATCTAAAACCTTTATAGTAATGTAGTATGTATATCGACAATTAAACGATCAACGATTTACGAAGGAATGTACCCATCGTAATAATTAGTAACAATAAAGAATGAAAATCATATCGTTCAGCATACTAAAATGGACTTACCAATTTACACCTAAATATAAATATAAAATTTTTTAAAAAAGTAACTCACTTATGTATAATATTAGATAAAATTTGAAAAAATATTACGCACGCATTCAAACGATTTATCAATATTTTGTGTAAACACTTTTACCACTAATATTAGTATAATCGTCTAGCATGAATCTTTTGTATAAACAATAAATTAATACTTGAAAAATAATTATAGTTTTGAATTTTTTTTTTAGTAACAGTTATAATAAATTTATAAAGCGATAGCTTACATTAATCCTTAGCAAGTATTAAAATATAACAGTAAATATATATATATATATATAATATTATATAATGTGCAAAACTATTATTTATAAATAAGTATAATAAATAAATTTTATTATATTTTTATCACTATAAAATTATTTTATAATATGCTTGTGCTAGAATATTGTAATATAAAATAATTATTATTTTCTTAATTAATTCATAGTGAAACGAGGATTGAATTGATTTCACAATGGAGTGTGTGTTTTTTATTTTATTTATTTTGAACCTGTACATGATCAAAAAGGATTTGGAAAAATATTCAAAAAACTATGTACTATATGTGTAATAATATGATAACAATGATACAATTGTTTGTCTTTTCAGGTTAAAATACATGCCTAAAATGTTAATAAAATTTATTAGTTTACCATTGAAATGTATATCTAACAATTAAAAATTTAATTTTTTGATCTTATGATCAAAACAATGAAAAATAAAAAAACATTTTAGGTAAAAAAGATAATAACAATGTCTGAGTAGTATGTGAGTTTCGTACCGGGTACCTTAAAGAAAGTATTTTATAAAAAAGAATTTATAATATTTATTGTAATGACTTTATAATGTTTAGAGATACATTTGCTATATATTATGACTGCCATGATGTATTTACGTTACAAAAATAATACACATCACTTACGTATTAAAAGTATTTATTCATATTTAGTGTAAAAATATAAAAAACAATGATTAAAAATTGTTTTGTAAATTTTAAGTTTTATTAAGTTTTTAGAGTTATTGCTGTTATTACGCATTTATGGTGAGCATATCATGTATTTATTTTTTTATTTTATACTATTTTATTATACGTTTAATGTTAACTGGAAATGTTTAGTGGTTCTTAGTACAAAAAAAAGTTAAATGAAAAATTCGAATAGTTAATAGTTAATAGTAAATGGCCCTTAATCTGACTCAAATATTAAATTCAATATTTTGAACCAAAAAGAAAAAAAAACAAAATGAGAAATTACAATACTACATTTTTAACTATGGATAATTTACATGAAAAATAACTTATATGATTAATTAATTATTAATAATATTATTATATTTTATTTGTATTATTTTATTTTATAAATAAAAAGAAGATACTACTTTTGAATCTAAATGTATAAATAATTGACTGATATTAAGAAAATATTAATGTGTAAGATAATATTGATGCATAGAATTGATTTTTTAGAATAAGGACGGAAAATTTAGATTTATACACATTAATATCAATTAATAAATATGAAAATAAATTTTAGTAGAGAATTATTGTTACAGAAGTCGAAGATTTAAACATGCCGTGTACTTAAATTAGTTATATGTGCAGAGAAATCCAAAATGAATCATTGCAATTTAAATTTTAACGTTGTATTTGATGATATTTTGAATAAATGAGATAACAATTAGTAAGAATATCTTCATAATTGCTTTCTTTTCTGTGCTATTTTATTATTCCATCATAATATCGTAACTATATCAAAAACTTACAATTACTATACAATTAATCATATTTTGGCGACACGCACCACGGTATAACCGTGATACACTTGTGTGTCGCGACACACCATTTGAGAACCACGACTAAAGATTATACTCATATCAACAGAATATTTGTATAATTATTATATTATTATTATTATTATTATTATTAATATTAATTAATATTATTAATATTATTCGGAAAACCTGGTCAATATTTACGTAACATATAATACGGTATTATATAGGTATTATTAATACCTCAATTAGTGATACATTGACTTCAGTAAGTAGATATTTACTTATATATATTTATAATAAATGTTGGCAAATAATTTGCGAGTTTAAAGATGACAAAGTGCGCAAAATTTTTTTTGCCCCGCGCAACAAATACTCTAGATCCGGCATTGATTATTAGGTAGATTCTTCTGTAAAAAATAAGTACAAAAATAATATTAATATATGTGTAAATAAGTATTACAAATTCAACATAATTTAGTTTTGAAATATAGTACATATTTAATACATTGAGAATATAAACAGGACTCTTTTGAAAATATATGGGTGTAGTTGTGTTGTATGTGCGGGTGAGCTATCCCAAATATAGCTTTTATAATGTGTGAGTGCATGAAATATATAATATAATATTGATATTTTACCTAAACATAAAAAACAATAAAATATTACCACAGACACAAAATATAATATATTATTATATTTCTATTCATATTGTAAAGAAAAATTTATATTTTGACAAGTTAATATGGAATATTTGTATAAAATAAAATAATTTATATTTCCTTTGACACTTCTATTCTTTATTAAATAATACATATTTAGAAGAAACAATTACTTGTGTACAATGATTTAAGCTGAAATATTAACATTGTAAACTTTTAATTATAATTATATACTATATAGTATACAAATTAATATTATTTTGATGAACTTCATGTTCTTTTATTTAATTTAAGTGAGTAGTTAATACTTAATAGTTTTCTGGAACGTTCTTGATTCAAACGGTTCTGGAGAGAATTGTGAATGTATGACCAGTTTGAAAACACTCTATCTAACTGGGCAGTTGACGCTGGTATATTTATTAATTTATTTGACAATCCTGTTAATTCTGCAAGATGCTTATTTTTAGTTATATTTGTTTATTAGTGATTTTATTTTTATACTGTATACAACGCATATGATTATGAGTTTTATACTGTACGATTTATACATTTTATACGTACGTATAATACTTGTTTTATACTATATTATATTATACGTTTCAACCCTGGTTTTTCGGCAAGATAATAAAGAAAAATTAATAGTTATTTTGCATTTGTATTGTACAAATTTTTGGCTTTTTACGATCATATATAATGAAATATAAAAATCATTTTAGACAAAACAGGTTATATGTATCATTATCTGAGTTGCATGCAAGTTTGGTACCTGGTACCAAAATAAAAATATAATAATTTATATCAAAGCAATGTTATTATTCAATTTAATGTTTTCTTAATGTTCAGACGTAAATTTGATATAATTTTGATAGTCTTTTTTATCCATCGAAAATAAAACCAAAAGTCAACGTATACGTTTCATACGATTTTTCAATATTTTATAAAAAAATGTTTAAAAATTGCTATTTTATATATTATACTATTTTCATACATTTTTGTCACTGTAAAACTTACTATTATACTTATTACTTAATATTTTAATACTGTAGTTTGGTAATAACTGACATTTAAAATTTTAATAAATTCCTTATTCAGATACAAAATTGTTTGATATCCATATATGTATACATTATATATATTATATTTTTATATATTATTTATCTGTATATTTATGTAATTTAAAGAAAACACCCAAATGTATTTAACAAATGCAAATGATTAATATAAGTTATCACTTTATAATTTCATTATATCAGTTTCCAAAACTATGATAATAGTTTTAGCATCAATTTATTGTTTAAGCAGCAGTTTCGTAATAGATGGTTATACTAAAAGTCTTAAAGGTTTTCACAAAATACTGTGCTTTACTGTTGAGTGCTGTTGATTAAAAGTTTGCATAATACTTTTTCTTTTTGATACCTTTTCAAATGTTATCGAATAATACATGACGTATATGACATTGCTGTTAAGTGAGTTACTTTTTTAGGGTGTCATTGTTTTTATTTATGTTTGATTTGGTAAATTTATTTTAATGTGCTGTACGATATAATTTTATTTCTTTATTCCTAATGCATTAATTATTATTATTAATGTTTACGATGAGTAGATAGTATTCCTACGTAAATCATTGATCGTTTAACTGTCGATACACACAATACATTACTTTGAAGGTTTTAGGTACCCAACCAGTATCTTACACAAAATAGTCGAGATACATGTGACTGGTACGATAGCTACAGATAATATGTGGCATCATCAATCGGGTCTAGTTATTACGGCTGACGAATATTAAGTGCGTAAGTGTACCGATGTACAATAAATATACAATTCAGTTTACAAATATACATCTCAGAAAATATCTTATTTTGTTTAATTCAATACTATTATTATTCTTATGTCAATTTGTCTACGAAAAATTGGATTACCCTACGTATTTCGGAAATGTCCAATCAACAGCCTGGATAAAACTATATTATTTTAATGTTTATGATAAACTCAATAGCGTTGAAAGTAAAGGATTTATATTGAGCATGTGCTCATTAATCAACGATACCTGACTCACTATAAGATTTGGAATTTTATGAATACTTGCATTACCTTAATAATATAATTAGTTAGATGAGACACTTGATTTAATCTACCGGGCAGTGTGTACCAACTAGTTGATAATCAAACATGTTTGACTATAGCTTATAATTACAATTATAAATACAATTACTGACTTCCTGACCCGACTACTGGAAACGGAATGAACTGAAATGTTATTGTATATGGTATCATATATTTGTTTAGAATTCCTCATGATTTTTCGTCGTAGTCATCTTAAATTATGGATATTGTGACAGTATGTGTGTGTGTGTGTGTGTGTGTGTGTGTGTGTGTTTCATGGTTGACTTAGTTCTGCTTGATAAAAGGGGGAGGGGCAGCAGTTTTATTTTTAATAACAAGTCAAGTGGTTTTGGTAGACACATAAACATACATCTCACATATTATTGTAAACCATGAAAAAGTTTAGGTTTTATTTAGAAGCTCCGCAAGTGTGTATTTACACATAAGGGAATCGGAAAAACTGTTGTTGTACTGATAAAATTTAAATGTAGTTAATAATTTTTTTATTTTTTGTGGGTTTTCAAGCCTTTTAGATAATCTTACACAACAAATATTCCTTCATTTAACAAATACAAATGATTAATATTAGCCATCACTTTATAATTTTATTATATCTGTTACTAAAAAATATACATAACTATAATTATGCTTTTAGAATCAATTTATTGTTAAAACAAAAGGTTCGTACAAAATGATTATACCAAAAGTGTTAAACGTTTTTTCATAAAATACTGATAGGTCGCTTGAATGCGAAGACGCTACACATTATCTGTAGCTGCCGTACCTGTCACACGTGTCTCGGCTGTTTATTGTAAGGTACTGGTGAGGTATAAAAAACTTTCGTAGTAATGTATACATGTATCTTCGTTAAGTGGTGAACGATTTACGTTGGAATGCACTTATTGTAACCATTAGTAATTATAATTTAAAGTACTTAGAAATTGAAAAATTCAAATTGTTTTTTTTTTTTTTTGTCGTATTCTGAAACTGATTAATAAAATGAACATCAAAAGAAAAAAATGTCTAGATTTTGCTTTCAAATTTAAAAAAAAAAAATTGAAAATATTACAAATTTATATAATATTGTTATCTTCAACTTTTCGTGTACGTATGTATTTATTCTTATTATTATTATTTTTTTATTGACGAAAAAGCTCAATTTTTAATAGAATTAAATACATAAGATATGTGGTATCAATATAAATATGACAATTAAAACTGAATCTAGAATAAATTTATGTGTGTATGTTGAATATTTGATTGTTTGTGCAAGTGCGTGCATGTATAGCATAAACATGGCCTTTGAAATTTTTGAAGGAAATATAAATATAGAATATTGGCCTATACGTTTTGATCCGTTGATAAATAAAAAACAATTTAGGTAAAACAGACAATGTTAATGTCTGTCTGGTATTTGATAGAGTTTCGTGTCTGGTAAAGTATACCTCGAATAGAGCTAGAATAGTTATTACTTAATTACAATACACAAAAATAGATAATATATTATCATAAATTTCTAGAGAGGGGTAATAAACATAACACGTTTTATTTCTGATTGTGTAACTTTCATAATTAGCATTTTATTAATAACATAACGCTGCTTTATAGTAATGATACGACAAATATAAATATGGCTTGAGCACCTAGTATTAATCATAAGGTATTATAAATTCATAGTTTTAAATTGGCTAATCACCCTATATGTAAGATTGTTGCTCGTTATAGACATTGTCTCAGTCACGTAGCCACTAGTAGTCAATAATAAATTGTTTTATCATTACCATAGTTATAAATTGCTATAACAACCTATATATTTTAAAACAGAAGTGTTCTTTTGCTCTGTTTTTTTTATCACCCAATTTTATCAAAACCATTTCAAGGTAATCAGGAACATGCTAACTCATGCTAACAGGCTAACATGCTAATTAGTTGAGAATATGTATTATCCTGCATAGCGATTATTACACTGGTACCTATAGAAATATAAATAATTATATTGGTACGAAGTATTATTAAATTAAAAAAACAACCTTTTAAGTGCGTAGAAAATTAATATTTTGAACATGGACTTAATGTTTTTAAGTAATCTAAAATAAAAATCAATTTTAGTAAAACGAAAATTGTCAGAACCTGCCAGCGTGAAATAAAGATTTGAGACAACAAAAATAATAAAATTATGAATTGATATTCATTATTAATTATAGATTTTGTGAAATGAATTTAAAAATTATTTGTTGTAAATTAGGTTTTATGTATTGATATTACATCGCGTATGTACGAGTATGTACGTACAGTCTTTTGTTGTTTGTATCATTGCGTACACTTGTAAAAATGATATTTTTTCAACATTTTTTATTGATGATTATTTTGATATTTTCACTTATATAATACACTTTGTAAGAACCTGTTGACCACTATCTGCTATAGTGCACAGTCGTATTCGTCGATAAATGTTAGAGTACGTTCGTAGTCGCGCCGAATATGATCGATACAGTTTTAAAAACGAAAAACCATAAATATTTTCTACACGACCAAAGTAAGCAGTTTAAAGAACAGACGTATACGGTCCCACCCACAAATGAGACAAAAAATGGTCAGAAAAAAAAAATATACAACAATGTATATTAATAAACTCCATCGTATTCTACACAAGGCCACCGAGAACTTTTAAGGGCCTCGGGGATAATTACAAAATCATTTTAAATAAAAAGCTGAGACAATGAGCCCTCTCAGATGTACGAACCCGGGGCTCTAGCCTTTATTGTTCCACCCCCTCCTCAGCCCTGATTCTACCGAGCTGCGTTATTATGGTATTGATACTTCACAGAAATATTTTCAAATCGATTAACGTATGTACATTAATAATGGCTCCAATCGAGAACTGCAGATAATTCGATAGGAAATTTAATTTCATTTAAAATGTTCTCCAGTGTAAGATTGACCTGATTACAGCATAACAATTCAAACGGTACCCTCGACGGATTAATATGATAGAAAACAGTGTAAGTACACTGCATAAATATTATACATTATTGTGTTATAACATGTGATGCTGTGTAATCAGTTGAACATTTATGGGATTGTAATGTACTACGTATCATATGATTTCATCATATGTATTTTGAAATTATCTTTAATAATTTTGTGTGCGCGTATGTTGCGTATGATTGTGTTTGTGTAAGCATATGACACAAAAATAAATAAAGTATAAATGTACACATGTTTACATTTATCTCAAAATAAGAAATAGTTTAATATAACAGTTTAACATTTAAGAAATATATAAGAAAACAATTGTAAAATATTCAATATTGTTAAATATTATTTAAGCAAGTTTAATAAGTTTTAGGGAATTTCAAAAAGGATGAAAATCTACAAAACTAAAGGGCCTTTATAGGTAATCAAGTGACTCGACCACTACCGAATCAAATGCGTTGTATTTAGCGATAACTTACTTTAAGTTTTATGTTTGTGTTTTTACGTACGATTTTATGGACGAATACGACATAATAATAACTTATTATAACGCACAAAAGGATTTCACAGAATCTAATAATTAATATTAGACATAAATTAATAATTCCATTATTCCTATCACTAAATATGTACGTAAGTATAATAATATTACAAATATAAAATTGTTGTTTAGACAGTAGGTTTATACAAAATGATTTTATTCTCGTAAATATTCATTTAAATTTATAACATACTCTATGAAACACCTTTTTAGTAAACTAATATCCTTAAAAATATAGTCTTAGGTTATAGTTATATCATAGCAATGATTTATAAACGTAACACTATTACATTTTTTTGTAATTGTGTCATCCTCGATCGAGGAGTTACACACATTTTTTTAAATTAATAATATCTATTGAGATACCCAATTAATACATTTTATTTAAACAAAGTCTTATGAAATTGAACGAACGAGAACAGTGGACTTCGTCGTTAAATTGTATTGAGTTCAACTTCGAAGCCAAATCACTACACGGATACATATAACAACAAATACACGCACATACACGCATGACATATGCATATTAGCACATATACAATCTAAACAATAATACACATTTTGTTAAAAAATCCTGTAAAAACTATTAATTTTCTAAAGCTAGATAATTGACAGATCTAAACTTCGAGATTAATTTATTATGAGTTAGAATGAATGAGGGTAGAGTACTAATACATTTTGGAAAATAAATTGTTTTCCGTTTTAACGCTAAATAATTTGTAATAATTATTTTAAACGTGATATAAATTTTTGGTATTTACAATATTTATAAAAATTGAACTATTCAATATTTCGAAAACATAATAAACACCTGCACAGTATATTCAACAATCAAATGAATGAAAAGCACAAAAAAAAATACAAGAAAATACAACACAAAAAATACATTTCGAAAAATACAAGCACGCAATGAGCAACTCTTGATGAAGAAGAGTGAACAATTGGACAAAATTGACATGTTCTTTAAAGGTTTAGCTTTAACAACTAAAAATTTTCCGAGTGTAAGAAGAATAGAAAAAAAAATATAAATTTATTCACATTAATGACAGAGTTAGAAGAAAAATTTTTAGTAACTGAACAGCCCATTTACCATGAACAACTCATTTATTCATTACAGGCTACTCAGCATCATCTTGTTCACATTCCATTTGAAAACTCATATTATATACAGCCTTTATCTTCATTTGAAGCATCTCCAACAATAAGTGCGTATTCGGAATCTACAAGCTCACAGTTCAGTTTATATAACATTGATGATTCAAGTATCTAATTATTCTAATTTTAAAAATATATTTATGTCTAAAAAAAAAAAAATAATAGTAAAAATAATATTATTTATAATAATCAAAAAGGATTTTCAGTTTTTCATTAGGAAGTAATAATGACTAATACTATATTGTATATTATGATACACTAAAATATCTAGTTTTATATAACTTATGCATTAATTTGCTTACATTTATAAAATAATACATTTCATTTTATTCACATAATTAGGTACCTAGTAATTGTTATTTTTACGTAAGTATTTTTATTTGTCTAGTGTAAATACTATATCTATAATGAAAAAAAATAAACAAAAATGAAATTAAAAATACTATTTGATGAGGTACCAATAGTAAACAACTATATGAAATACATATTTGATGAATAAAATTGATAAGTTTCAAACAAGTTCAGCATATTGAATAAGTTATGTATTACATTTATTCTTATACCTGAATAATTTTAATCGTTTTGTTTGTGTAAGTATCAATACGTACCTATGTTTACAAGTATATTATTATACTATACACAGAATTTGTATAAGATTTATTATGTTGACACTCTAAATATTTACCTTGATATTCACCGACTAAGCTAGTCGAAAAAAGATGTTGAACGCTTTTTAAGCAATTCATTAGTTATAATAAATCAATCATGTTTATGAAGGAGTTCGTTACTATGTTTGATTTGTAAGTTTTATACATTTTTGTTAATTTTATATTAAACATAACGAATTCCTTCATAAACACAACGATTGATTTATTATAATTAATGTACATATTATCTATCTTAATACTTAAAACTAATGTAACTAATTTCATATTAAAATGGTTATATTAGTTTTGTTCTGTAACGTAGTTTTAGAAAAAATTATTGAACAAATATCTCAAATTGTCGATAGTATTGAGATAATAATATGTAGGTACACTCCTTTTTTGTATCAATTATTCATTGCAATGCTCAACGTTTGTATATTCGATGAAACATTTCATACATGATTGTTAACTATTCGAAATCTGTGATGGCCAGGAAGGAAATAGTATATATATATATATATATATATATATATATATATATATATATATACTATAATACACCCGCATATACATGCAATGTTGTTTTTCCCTAATCCCTTCTTAAGAATTTATTTTCCGTTACACATTACCTCAATACATACATAATACATTATATTATAATTAAAAACGAGGGTTTCATATGCGTTGTATTATGTGTCTTTTGGCTTTCATAACACTATTTCTGGCTATATTACTATAACAACTGTGTATTTTTTTGAAGCGATTGTCGTATAAAATCAGTTTCAGGTGTGACATTTTTTTTGACAATACTATACGTTATTAATGTACTGGATATACCAGAAATAATTCGTTTTTTTTTGTCCCAGTGCGTTTGCACAAAGTTTAACATTCCTTAATTTTCGATTTTTCTAAGTAATCACGTTTCTTGTTTATTTAACAATCAATCTTGGCTTGGGTTTATTCACCACTAAGAGTATCCGTGAACAAATCCGTTATCCGGAAGCTTTAACGATATCTTAGGAAATCGCCATTGTGAACTTTGAGTTAATCTACAGGATGTATGCAATTTAATATATAATATATAAACCTATATAACTAAGAATTAAAATGTATTTTTAATTTTTCTAATAGTTCATTAGGAATAATTTTTAAATAAAATAGAAATAAAATATTAATAAATTAATTTTTCTGGTTAATGAATATAATAAACATAGTTTTATTTATTAATATAAGTTAATTATTATTAAAACTGTTTATTTTAATTATTGGATAGTAAAGTTAAAGGTGTAAGTAAAAATAATTTTATAAAGCCCAACATTTTAGTTGCTTAGGGTTTAATCCGGCACTGGTCATCACAATGTAACTTCTATGTGATCAAGGTTAAATGCAAAAAAATTAATTTAAATAGTCATATATACATATATAATTAAAATTATTTTTTAAAATCGCACACTAATAACAATCGTACATGTGGGTGCCATTTATTTCTCATAGATTATAGTTCTATAGTTCTAAGGTTATACTATTATTATTAACCAGCCCAATTAACCATTATATAGAAATGAAAATTCTTTGTAAGATCGTCTAACGTAAAATTCGCATCTACAACAAATTTAAAAATCGGTTTTTACAAAATATAGTCTCTTCATTTTTGAAAAAGGTTCAAAATTCTATGTTCAATAAGAAAACAATAATAAACAATGATAACAACTATATATATACATAAAATACAGTACTTATATGTTGAATATGTGTTCTTTGAATAGTTCGTACCCTTGAATCATACGAAGTTGTAGAAATCTCGACAGGACTTCTTTAACAATATATATATAAGGGTGTGCGAGTGTGTGTATGTGTATGTTACAAATGTGTTATTGTATTTTGAGCATTATTGTAGACCGGTTGTATAAATAATGATTTAACTTTTTCCTTTTTTTTTTTTATCGTCCCAAAATGTATCGATGAACATTTTATTATCGATATGTACCTCCCAAGTCGTAAAATTTGTAATACCATAGTATGATTCATACTCGTACAAAGCTCATATAAGTCAACAAGTTTGTATTCGATAACAAGCCATATAAATACACAAATAGATTGTTTTAATATCTTTTAATATCTGTGTGTTTAAATTAAAATTTTTTTTATCAGAGCACAGTGGCATCATTTGGTGGGTGGAGGGGGGGGGGGGGGTATTTGCCCCTGTGTAGTTTTAAAAGCAAACCGAAGGGCTGATACGGTGTTGCAAATTTATCGCCGTTTAAAAATTTCAATTTTGATTTAGAACTAAATCAAGGCAATGCCAAATGACAAATGGGCTGCATACTAGTTGCGGTCATGATGATTTTTGAGATAAACGGATATAACAGTTGCGGTCACGCCAATTTAGGTAATATCTTAGTTGCGGTCGTAGCTTTATTATACTCCAATTCCAGGCGAAATTTATATTATATACGATAAACATATTATTTGATATAATGCACATAGCGCGGCGTGTATATGTGGGAACACCACTACTTATCTGTAAAGTTTATAAATAAAATAGATTAAATTGTATACTCCGATCATAGTTTCGAATATTGCTTTCATTGTGCCTACGTCTTTTGATACGGTAAAACATAAAAATGAATTCAAAAAATATGTTGAGTGAAAAATTAAAACCATTACGTGTCGTTAATAATTATAAATTTCGATTTTATCGTACATTAGCGAATGACGTACAACGGTGGGTATGTTGTAAAAAAACATGTAATGCGGCTATAAAATACGATGTTTAAAATTTATTTATACTATATTTTGATACAAGTTATATAATAATTATCATTTGACAGTATTATACATATTATATTAAGTATATTATACTTTGACACAAGTTTAACCACGTAATTTAAACATAAGTATCAACATTTTTAAGTATACCTACACAATAAATAATAGTGTAGACAGTCCTAAGTCTGTTATCTTTTCGATATAAATGGGAAGGAAAATGTTGATTAATACATTTTTCTAAATTAAATAAATAAACCAAATATTAATTTCATATTTAATTATTAGGTATATAAACTATATTATATTATATTATTTAGTATACTTAGTTATTATTTGAGTGACCGCAACTAGTATGTAACCTTTTTGATGGGTGACCGCAACTAGTATGTAATTTTTGATTATGACCGCAACTAGTACACACCGGACAAATGGTATCACAGAATTATCAATACCAATAACGCCGTTAGATAAACGTGTAAATAAATACTAAATATAACTAGAAATACACATAGTAAACATCATTATAGGTGCTATTTTTACCGATTGCATATTTCTATTGCTGTAGTAAAGATTCTTCTGGTTAAAAAAAAAAAAAAAAATACTAGGTAGGTTGTATAGCGCTTGCTGCAAAAATAACGGTTTTTTTTATTTTTCTTCTCATTATCGGAGGAAAATACTTGAACAACAATTTCAGTTTAAATGTATATGAGGAAAATAACCAAATGCAGTAATAATTTTTAATTTTTGTATCGTTACCATATATAAAAAATAAATCAATTAATTTTCATGTTGAAACAGCATTTTTAAATCAATAGTTATTAAATAGTTTTAAACATTTTAAACATTGCTTAATTTACAAAAATAATATCCTGAGAAATTTTATATTTCGGCTTTGTGTATAATATTCTCAAATCAATGAGAACCCGATGTTTTCGGATTCTCGGTATCCCGCTGTCGAGCACGGATGATAGGAATTGAAAAGAGAGTCGCAAATAACATAATGACGAGGTCCAAAGGGGCGTATCGGTCGATCGCAGGCGATAATAAATAAGTGGTTTTTAGCATTATTCCTACTAAACATCATGTATTATATTGTGCACATTTTTGGACGGGGTCTTCGGTTACAAGGGTATACTACCCGATACCGACCGAAATATCGTGTGAACATAATATATTATATATACCCACCACGCCATCACCATAAAATATGTCCATGATGAAGCTAGATAGTTTTTGCTTTTGTTCGCAATGAAGCCGACACAAACGCATTTCTTGGAACACAAAAACCCAATCATCCGCGCAGATAATTTACTATACTCTCACGGTCGTCGTACATAACCCTCGTTTTTTGCTTTTCCGATGAACGTCAACTGTAGAACTCTTATACAGCACTTAACAATTACATGCCATGTAGATATTTGATTAAATAAGAATTTTTATACACGTATGCAATTCGCAATCGTGTTAACGACATATGAGAGATTCACTTTTCCACCGAAATTGAGCTATATATTTCCATTTTCCACCAAAACTAATATCAGTTTTTAAATTTTTAGAACCTCTTACTATATAAAAATTTGTAAAGTTATTGATAGTTAGTGATGACTATAAAATAACTTAATTATTTAAATTAACATAAACAATTATAAAATGGTTAGGTGTACATACACAATATATTATTGTAAAAGCAAATTATAATTTATTTACATATACTTAACATGTTAAGGGTACATTAAATATAATTAAATCTAAATCAAACTAAATCTCTCATTAAATAAATTCATAGTACAAGATACAAATTATTAT
The DNA here is from genome assembly GCA_034509805.1 of Sipha maydis. Classification (NCBI taxonomy): domain Eukaryota; kingdom Metazoa; phylum Arthropoda; class Insecta; order Hemiptera; family Aphididae; genus Sipha; species Sipha maydis. The sequence continues at coordinate 126,464 of JASXSY010000170.1, forward strand.
ATTTTACATAAATTACAATTAATTATTAAAATTCAGATGGTATGCCTTTATAGTTGTACGATATAGTTTTGACATAGGCATATTTCTACGTACGTTATCCCGACCCCCCTACATTGGAATAATACATTTTTTTTTTTGTGCCAATATTTAGCATGTAATTAGCATGTATTTGCATCTCAACTTTTGTAATTTGCATGATTTTAATTTAGGCATGGTAACAAAAAAAATTGGTGGGGCTGAAGATAAGTGTCTCAACACCCCCCCCCCACCTACCATAAATAATAAATTTAAGTATTATAAACACATGCTAATTACATGCTAATAAATATCTCCTAATCATATATATGTAGTGGAATCTACTAATTTTCGGTTTTGTCCTTATGTGACACCAACACAGCTGCACCACAGGATGCCTCGAATGAAACAATTTATTGTACACAAAAACCTATACGTACCCTTCGATAATTTACTACCCTCTCGGTCGTTTTGTCACCTTTATCCGTTTGATTTTTTCTTTAACACCAACAGAATCATCTTTGCAAGACTTAACATCGAGACGTTTTGTATTTTAAGTGAATAATTATTGCAATAACATATGTGCACAGCTCGCAGTGCTGTTAATGACACATAGCGTACACCATTTCACACGGTGTTCGCTTTCTGACATTGGTTTTGATTACATTGTTTATTTTAGATTCTGAACGAAGTGATGGAATCTATTGGTTTTACAATGATGTGTATTTTTTTAGATTCTGAACAGAGTGATGGAATCTATTGGTTTTACAATGATGTGTGTTTTTTTTTTTGTGTCTGTCGACACGTTTTGGGGCAGTAAAAATGATTCAAATGCCTTATGTAGCAACTTTTCTGAAAGGAAAGTGAATCTATTTGGTACATTGGGGGGTCAAAAGTAAAAAATTTCCAATATTTTTTAAATGCGACGGGAAAAACCATAAAAAAATTTGGGAAAAACGGGAGTTTTTACGCAAAACCAGTTTTCGACATAATCAAATTTTTTATTTTGCTATAACTCAAAAACTAATCAATGTAAATACTTGAAATTTTCACCAAATGTTTAGATTAGCGTTTTCTATACACCATTAAATTTTCAAAGTATTTTGACTTTTATTGAGCTATTTATAGACAATTGAAATTTTCAATTTTTTTAAGTATTTTTTTTTTAAATAACGATAAAATTTTTTTGGCTGCCCAGAAAATCTTGAAAATTTAATACAAGGTTTCTTATAAGTTGTTCCTTAACTGATAAAAAAAAATCTAAAATCGTAAGTCACAATTTTTTTTTATAAGTGCTCAAAGTTCCAATTTATACGAAATATGTAAAAATCACGATAATTTGCAAGTTATTTTGTAGATAAAAATTCATAAATTTTTTTCTGTTCATACTTAAGGTTCAAAATTTTAAAACTAGGTTATCTATAAGCTACTCTTCAAAAATCTTTAAAAAAATTTCTACCGGAATTAGAGGAAAAAATTTTATGACTGTTTGAAATTTAAATATTTACGAAATTGCATAAAATAGCGATTTATTCTCAAACGATTTTAAATATTTTTTATAATTCAAAAAGTATAAGTCGCAGATTTTTTAAATTTCTACCAGCTGTTAATATTAGTATTTCCTTTATGTCATATTTTTTTCAAAATATAATATTGATTTTTAAGCCACTTATAGGCATTTAAAATATTCGATTTTTTATATTTTATTTTTATAATCGGTGATAAAAAAAATTTGGCTCGTACAAAATACTTGAAAATTTAAAAGAAGATTCCACAGAAGTAGTTTTTAATGTCATTTAAAAATTATTAAAATCCATAGGCACAATTTTTTTTTATAAGCGTTTGAACAGCGAATATTGACATAAAATTACATGTAAAATATAATATAATGTATAATATTCTAGACTGACAAAGATATTGGTTTTTTTTAAAATGCTCTAACTCAAAAATGAAAAACCGCAACAACTTGAAATTTTCACCAAATCTTTATATTGACGTTCTCTATACATGGTTAGGATTTCAAAGTATTTTGACATATTTTGACTTATTTATAGACAATTTAAATTTTCGATTTTTGTAAAAATTTTGTTTTTAAACATCAATAAAATTTAATTGGTTGAGCGAAAACTCTTGAAAATTTTATACTTGGTTTATAATAAGTTAACTTATCGTAACTAAAAAATATCGGTGATTGGTAAACTCAATTTTTTTTTATAAGCCCTTAATGCTCAAATTTGTATAAAATGTGTAAAAATCACGATAATTTGCAAGTTATTTTGTAGATAAAAATTCATAAAATCTAAAATATGTGGTAATGATAACCAGAATATGATAGACACAACCAAAAATGTTGGTTGTGCCCGTGACAACAATATGTTTTGTAAAAGTTACAACATATTTTATGTAAACAGACTTTGGTAATGATAACATACATTTTCTGTTGCAGACAGTATTTCAGTTTGATAGATTTTACCAAACAAGTTGTAACTGTAACCAAAATTATAAGTAGCTTTTGCCAAGTTGTTGGATTATTAGAACAATTTTTTTGTAACAATATAATTTTGTGTAATTAACAGTATCTTAATAACCGTAGCATACATTTTTAGGTAAATATTACATACCTATTGGGTACTATTAAGTTGAGTTAATTTGTACCTGAATGTTACTTTTACAATTTGTTCTGCTAATGATACTGAATTTGATATACGTGATTTATAATTTATATAAAATGTACCTACTACCTATACTTACTTATTGTATCATTAATACCTAAAGGTATGTGACCAGATAGCGAATGACCCACATAATTAAAATGTATTATTAATGGTACATTAATTATTGTGTATTATACATTTTTAACTATTCATATTATTTTAGGTACAGGTAGACAATTCATATATTTATCAATAAGTAAAACAAAATATTTCACACATTAAATAGTTTATTAGTTACCTACCGATATCATAGATACAATATAAATTTATAAAAATATTATAAATACTAACTAAATGAACAATACATATTATATATATATATATATTTCAAATGTGTAGTTAAATTTTAATTTTATAACATTTTATATATACCTAATAAACAAATCGTATTTATGTACACATAATAAAATACAACTAAAAAATGAACAATTGTAAGAAATATAAATATACTGTTAATTTAAACAAAGTAATTAATGTATAGATGTAATATTATTAATAATTTAAGTATATAAATACTATAAAACTATTGAAAACTAAGCAATTTACACATTAATATTATATAAAAAGTAAAATAAAATTGTTATTATAATTTAGTTATAAAATAATAATACTAATTATAATAATAGTGATAATAATAAATAATAATTATAATATAACATATATTAATACAGTTATAATTCATAAAATAATAATTTTAACTGACACAACTTTCTTCTACCACTATTATCTAATAAACCTGTATTTTTGTAAATTGACAGTAAAGCTTTTCCTTCAGTAGTCTTTTTTAAATAGTTTAACAAATCACAGTGCTAAAAATAAAATAAATATATTTTAAATTAGAATTCAATGACAACCACTTTTACAATAAATTGGTGAACACAAATGTTTAACACTTGACTGGCTTACTCAGAAAATTAAATTTAAAACAAACATTCAATACAGTAGTAAATAACAATTACCTTTTCTGCTAGTAAAGAAAAATTAATTTTAAAGGGTATAGGTATATAATATTTATTATTTTGCTTGGAAGTATCCACATAGATACCTAATATTGAGTTAATATATTATAGTTATGCAATTTATAAGCACGTGCTTTAAACAAAATTATTTCTTTTTAACGACTTACCTTTAAATATGTTCACATAAGTTTCTAAACCCCAAGCCGTTAGCATATCTGTAACATCTTGATCGGCCATATGAACACTTTTAAAAACAGTTCAAGACTTCAAAGTGTAAACGCACAGTTTAAAATATGACACTTCGAACCTCGTGGTAAACAACAACACAACACAGCACTACAGCAGTGATTAATACAGAGTACTGTCGCAGGAGCCAAAATATGTGTACTATCAGCCTAACAGTGAGGTAATCTTTACCAAACAAACGGTTATTTTTATCGTACTCCGGTATCAATTCATAAATGGTTTAGTAATTCTAACCAAATATTTTGTAGCTTTAAATAGTTGTTAACAATACTTTCTATAGCTACAACAATACATTTGCTATTCTTATTAATAATTTGGTTATATGATTAAAACATCAATTAACAAAAACAATGTTGTAGCTATTACAATATACATAATGGATGCAGTATTTATGGTAGTGACTAATATATTTGTGTTACTCTAACTATAAATCATATTACAAAACTATTTTGTTAATAGTATTGAATTATTTTTTTCCGTGTGAGTTTTAACACATTTAAAAATAATAATTGATAATACTATACTGAAGTTCGTCATATTTTCTGTCTTGTGATTTCAACTAGATATTAAATACACATACAATGTAACGCATTTTTAATGAAATAAAAATCCTTCGTATAGGTACTATAAGTATATCGGACAATTCCTACAAACTATGTGGTTTATAAATAAAGGAACTATGTTAGTTGCATTTTGGGACAATAAATATTTAAAAATGTCAAAACTACGGTGTTTGAATATATGTTTGTACAATTATAACAGAAGTCTTATTGATAGTGACCACACACAGACACACACATTTTACTAAAGGAGTCGAATATAGACGTTTTCTTAGTATCGATTTAAAAAATTTGTAGGAAAATGGAAAAATATGTTATGAAGTATAACAAAGAGTTGAACATACATTGTCAGTTGTAGCAGAAAAACTAATAGAAATAATAGAAAACAAGTAACCCTCGATAAGTATCGTAAATAAGCACAACCGAAATCATGCGATAATGCCACAGAGTTAGAAGTTCGCATAAATTTATTTGTATAGTCTCGAATGAAAGATACAAAATGTAAAATATCTTTGTGATAAAGTAAAATAAAGTCGTCTCATTTGGTTTTCTTTATATGACGTAAAAAGTCCATGCATCTTATAACGATAAATCATTCCTGTTGTACACATTCAAGTACAATGTTTAAAGTATTTGTTTACGATAACGCTTTTGTGTAGTGTCGTATATGCGGATCAAATCGTACATATAGACACAAACGCATTATTTAAATAAGATAATATTTGAAACAGCGCATATTTTAGATGTAGTGTTAGAGTGAAGGTAAGTTTTCCCTTGGGCAATCGCGAACGTGAAACACGAACTAAAATCACGTTAGCGCTATCTTGGTTTGATCCGAACGATTTTACATCGTGATCAAGAGATAAATAGTGCAATTTATAATTATAATGCCTGTTTTACATCGTTCTCTAATTACTATGCATTTCTAATTAAAACTTATATTTTTCTCCGAATAATAATGCATAGCCAGAAATTTGAGTATTATATTATTGCAATAGTCAATAACATAAATATAAAACCAATATCATAAACAATATTTTTAGTTTTTTATGAATATAAAATTTAATTATCATTGATATAAATTTTGTATTATCGTTATTAAGATTTGTCAAATAAAATATGGTTTTATTTATTTGGTAATCAATAACATTTATTTATATTTTTAAAACTAATAACTTCAATCAATTAGTGAAATTTTACACAATGGATAAGTTACAGTGTCATTACCACATTTACATACAGGTCTTTACGCAGCTCCTCCAAAAGTAGGCTGTAATATACAGTCTATGTTTAAACAAAATGTAACTAATATAAACTTTATTATTTCGATTAGAAAATGCTCTTTTTTTTTTTATATATATAAAAAATGGTGTTAGAATAAATTAATTCAAGGGTTACGAGAAAAGACAAGACGATAATAGACAGTATTTCTTTGTTTAATATAACAGTTTTAATGTTTCAGAACTCAATAAATTTAATGATTAAGTATGAATAATTAAAAAACATGTAATACAGTAATGCAACCAATTAATGATAAAACGAAAAAAAGAAAGTATAAAATGTATTTTATAAAAAACAACAAGATGTTTATTTATAAGATTTTTATATATTTTTTTGATGACTATATATTTTTTCCGTAGTATTTCAATTATAACCACCGAGGGGTTCCCACTAAAACGTTTCTGAAGAAAACATGTTTTTTACGTCTGGCGAGATCAACTATCTCTGACGCCACTCATCCGGGACCGATACTATAACCCCTGTAAAATATATAATGTATTATTGTTGCTCGTTCATACATATGTATGGTAAACACTACATTTACAGATTATATGCTATCCGGTATTGAGCAACGATGAACACGTCCTATACGATAACATATACCTATGTGTGTATATGTTGGGGTCGTAAGTAATACTATAAATTGAAATAAATCGTATTCCATCCAGACAGATTGAAGATATGTCTACAGACACTTAAGGTATAGTAAGTAATTTATTACATACTGGCGCCGTTAACAGCACACAATGCAGCGAATAAGAGAAAAAATACATACGAGGTACATTGTCCAAACGATAAATGTTATCAAAGTTGGAGCAAATGAAAAAATTATTCTTATGGAAAAAAAAAATGTCGTAAAATATTAATTATTTTACACTACTCATCATGTATTACTATTGTGTTAAGAAAATTATACTTATACATCGTTAATACAACTAATAGTGACGCCGTCGCAGTATTGTAATGCGTGATATATATATTATAACTATAGAGATTGGATTTTTATGATTTTTCATATTTGTTTCTAGTCTATGCAGTTAAATGGGAGTGAGAAATCTTTTCGATTCATAAAACACAGAATTCAAAAGAAAAAAATTATTTGCATAAAAAAGTATATTTTAGGGGTTATTTAATACGTTACAACATATTTGAGAATATTTTTTGTAATATCGGTATATAATGAACATATTTCACGTATGTCGGCACTTTGATAAATACAATGCTCATTAAATAATTTATTCCTGGGTTTCTGAGTTTTAATAAAAATTAATCTCCAGGTATTCCTTATCGATTGTGATAGCACATCGGTTATTTCGCTTTAGGGGGTTTTTTTTAACGCAATATCGTGTGACCTAGTATTATTTCGTAATACGATATAGTCCTATATAATAGGGTGCTAAAATAGCATTGTTCACCACATTACATAATAAATTTATATAGCATTATCGGAGTACGGTGGCAGAAGTCGGTTCATCCCAAAGGTGGCCACCGGCCACTGGTGTAGTGTAACCCAGGATTTTAAAATTCCTTCATCGTCAGCGAAGGAGTTTTTTTTATTTTAATAAAAGAAATATAATCTTTTCAGATCCTTTACGCATTATTTCGTGGGCGTGTAGTGCACTAAATCGTTTTTAGTGTTGGTTCAATGAATTCGATTACATTATGATTCACAAAAGACTCGTACCGATACATAAAACTTATTGAATGTCGGCAGATGAATAAACGTTATTCTTATTCGCATTTGACGTATACACCTGTTCAGGTCAGATCAAACAGATCGTTCCGACAAAACATTCTCACCCTTGATTGCAGGTGAACAATGTCGGTTCACGACATGTACGAATGGAACGCAAACGTTAAAATGTGAATTATTATATTTAAAAAAAAACCGGATGGGCCTCGCTCTGCTGTACAGTTGGGGGTGGAGTGCACCTCGTATATAGGATAGGTCATTATTACAATGGATTTGATAAATTTGAATGCAATGATAGATATCATTATATACGAATAACGATTCTGAACGGAGTTAATATGTTTGTCTAGGATATAATACATTGTTATTTATAAATATTGTAAAAAGTATATTTTATTTTGAAACGATAAATATATTTTTCAATTAGAATGGGTTGGCAGTTGCATACAGCGACATAGTTAAATTATTTAAAAATAATGCATGTAGTTATTATAATAATACCTTATATTAACATATAGCATCAATTTTAATATTTATATATGTGATATCGTATAATGTATGTTGGTCATTACACATGTTGACGACGTTGACGTTGATACTTGATTGCGACTTTTAAAATTAACAATGGATTTATGTAATTGATAAATTAAATAATTTCAACATCTCCAAAATTTTTTAGTTACGATAATTTTAACTTATTATAAACCTTGTATTAAATTTTCAAGAGTTTTCGGTCTGCCAATTAAATTTGATAGATGATTAAAAACAAAAATTTTACAAAAATCGAAAATTTAAATTGTCTATAAATAAGTCAAAATATGTCAAAATACTTTGAAAACTTAACCATGTATAGAGAACACCAATATAAAGATTTGGTGAATATTTCAAGTTGTTGCGATTTTTGCTTTTTGAGTTAGAGCATTTAAAAAAAATGTAATTTGTTAAAACGTGATTTTGCGTAAAATTTCCCGTTTTTTCGTAATTTTTTTATCGTTTTTTTTGATTTTTTTAAAAAGTATTGAAAAAGTTGGATTTTTGACTTGCCAAAGTACCATTTACATTCACTTTCCTTTCAGAAAAGTTGTTGTTTAAGCAAATCGAAGCATCTTTACTGCCAAAAAAGGTGTCGTCACACACAAAAAAAAAATAAAAAATAAAAAAAAAACACACATCATTGTAAAACCAATGGATTTCATCACTCCGTTCAAAATCTAAAATATTAAAATATTCATTAGAACGAGACACAGCAGTGTCGATTGTCGGTGTCTTTTTTGACAATATGAACTAAGCTATTGTTTTTCGGGAGTTATGCGTTTGTATGCGTAACTATAATATGTTTGTGCGTATGTTTGTGTTTATGTATAAGTGTGTATGAGAAATATTTATTATAAATATTTTCTTTCATGTTTTGAAGTCCTGAAAAATAAAAATCAATTTTTAAGGTAAAACGGTTAATTTCATTGTCAGGATGGAGTGTGAGTTTTGTACCTGGTACTTAAAATAAAATATTTTGTAACAAAGAAATTTTATTTTTTCATTATAATGATATTTTATTAACCAAAGGTACGTTTGGTACGCATTGTGCATATTTTAGTGCATTTAAAAAAAGAAAAGTATAATATAACACTATTATACTCTTAACACTATAATTCACACTAATTTGTGTAAAAATTGTATAAAACAATAAATAAATATTAAATTTGTATACATTAAGAATAATTGTGCTTATCATCAGGTTTTCAAACTTTTTAATAGGACACTTGATATTCATGAATAAAACTATCATTGTAGCTATTAACGTATTATTGTATTGTACGTTTAGTCTTTGATAATTATATACTCTTAATTTAAATTGTACAATAAAATATTTTATAAAAATACAGAATGACTATTAATGAATTCATTGAATTAAGTGAATTCATATTTTTATTATTATAACAATATTTTATAATATACATGTACTAATATATTGTATTATAAAATTATTATTATATTTTTTTTAATTCATAGCAAAACGAGGATTGACTTGATTTCATAATGAATTGTGATTTTCTGATTTATCAATATTATGTGAAAAACATTTAAGTCTATTGGTATAATATTTTTGTACGAAACTACTGTTTAAACAATAAATTGATACTAGAATTATAATTATTAGGGCTCGGCAGTTGATGACCTTATAAATAATAAAAAATGACCTAAAAAAAATGCAAATATGACATAAAAATGGAAAAAAATGTCCTTAAAAAATGATCTGAAAATATTACAAATATTAGTTTTAAATTAATAAAAATACATTTTTTTTTTAAATATTTTACTCTATTTTACTATAAAATTCTATATAAATTTATCAAAGCTTCGTACTACTCAAAATATGACATAAAAATGAAAAAATGATAAAATAATATGTGTAATGTATCTTTATGCGTCTGTAAAGCAGGCTTGAGTTAACGAAATGTAAACGTTTAAGGTTAGGCCCGTGTTTAAAATTAAAATTAACAATGATCAAAAAACTGTGTAATATCAGTGTAATAGTAAGCCATAACAATGTTATAATTATCTGACTTCTGGCTACAATACATGCTTAAAACTAAAATTGCCTAAAATGTTATCGAATTTATTATTTTAATATTGAAATGTACTATTGAAATCAACGGCAAAAGTGGTCAAATTATATTATTTTTTAATAATTTACTTGATTTACATAAATCACGAACAAAACACAACATTCAAATTCCCAACGACGATAAACAATTTTGCTGATTATGGACTGAACGTATAGCACGGATTAAACAGGAAAAGTCATATATACTATACCGAGCAGTATAATAAGTATTTTTGTACAAGCGAAATTCGGTTGAACGGATAGCGACTAATTATAATAAGAAAACATTTCTTTGTGTAATCAAGTCAATCATCGTTTTGCCATGAATTACGAAAGAAAATAATAATAATTTTAAATTACAATATACTTGCCACATAGACATTTTTAAACGCTAGATACACATAACCTCACCGACATTTATGAGTGACATACCTAAATTATTTTCATATAGGTAGTAATAATTGTAAATTTTATGGTTTTAGGAATTGCCTGTATAGTTTCGGATATTGATATGAGATCTTTATCGAATATCGATTATCTATATATTAAGAAAATATTTCACAGATAAATTCAATTTTGAAAAATTATTTTATATAAAAATTTAACTTATTTTTTTTTTCCATATAAAATTAACTTCAAGTTAACACGTTATATACATTAAAAGAGTAACTTATTAAATTAAAAGTTAGTTCGAAAATAAATTAGCGAATAAATATCTTAATTAATATTAACTTTACTTTTTAACTTAATTTTAATTTTTTAACTCGTTAATGCTCAGCCTTGCCTAAAACGTACTTTAAACAACATACTTTTTTTTGTTATACATACGCACACAAGTACGTACACAATTCGTACATTTATATACGTATTGCAATATTATATGTAATAGATATTAAAACACTATTAATTTCGTTATTGATAAATCTCCCGTGACTTCTAGGTTATTGGTTGCATATCGTAATATTTATTAATGTATTATCACACCAAAATAAATAAATAATTTCAAATAACTCATAAATTTAATGGTATTCTTTGGCTTGCGTGACACGTTTGTGATGAGTGGTGAGAAATTTCAAAAAGATAAATAACCACTTCGCAATATTTCATCTACCGATAATGTATAAACTGTTTCTGAACCAACTTAGATATAATAACAGACGTATAGGGCCAGTGGCAGTTCCTGCGATTTTCATATAGTGTTGCTTAATTGGTTTGTAAAATACCTATGTAGGCCGGTTAAAGTAGTACATTAAATACATAACACAAGGTCTTTTAATGGTTTCTTTCGATGCTGTAGGTCAGATGACAATATGTATATGGTGTGTTCTTTGTGTGTACCTGGAGGGAGGAATACGATTTCTTATATTTTTATTTTTATTTGAACACGATTTCGTATGGCTAAGTGTTCATTGAAATACCGTATGAAATTGTGTAGAAATTGATTACATTTATTTTTCTACAGTTAAAATTATTAAGAATTAAAAAATATTTTTTTTAGTGTACAATTAGAAGCAATAAAAAGAAAAAAATTAGGTTCTACAGATAATGTCTATTTCTGAGTGGCATGAGTTTCGTTCCTGGACCAGGGCCGGATTTAGAGGAGTGAAGGCCTCAGAGCAATAAAGGAGTGGGGACCCTCTGGCCCCAAATTATTCTCCAAAAAAATGAACAATTTTTTTTTTTTAATTAGATTCTTTTATTTTATTGGTATTTAAAAAACATTTATAAATATGTATAAACGAGTACTATGTAAACATTTAAATATGAATATTGAATAATAATTAATAATAATCTCACAGTACTAGCACATAGAAAAAGGAAAATCGAATAATATTATTATTGCGCGTATGGCGGTCACGGGTTCACGTCGATCTTCAGTGGCTGTGGCGGTAGCGATGGAGTTTAGGACGCGTCGGATTTACTAATAAACATGCTGGTGATATAATTTCATGGAATTACACATCGGTAATCAGTGTTAGATTTATTTTTATCCTATTGGTCACTTTCGACAGGACGGCGGGTAGACAGTGCAATTGTAATTTGAAAGATTTTTTTTTCCAAATCTCTATTGTGGAAGCCCTCTTTTGTGGAGGCCCCGGGGCTATCGCCCCGGTTGCCCTCCTCTAAAACAGGTCTTGTACCTGGTATCTAATATAAAATATTTTATAACAAAGAAGTTTTAGTACTCAATATAATGACTCCTTAATGTTCAGATGTGGTTTTGGTATACAACTGTGAATATTTTAATGTATTTTAAATATGTGTAAAAATGTATGAAACAACGAGTAAAAATCAACTTTGTATACATTAAAAATTAGACATTAATGTATTATGTTCTAGTTTCTGTTTACTATAATTTTATATTTTTCCAATCGTACGTCAAAATATTTTAGAAAACTCTCAATGACAACCAATGCATTAATAGAATTATCGATCAAGAAAATATATAAAACGGAATTCATAATAATCAACTATCTAATGACTCACAGTTTAATAAAAATATTTTATTATTTTTATATGATACTCGATATATATTGACCGTAGAGCATCATTAAAGAAATCAACATTTTTAAAATTCTATATACTGAAAATAAGGATAAATACCGAAAATTTAAATATCCTTCATAATTATTAAAACAGAATATATGTTAACAATAAAATTAAAAAATTAAAAATATAAGTTTTTGATTTCTTCAATTTAACTTTATCCATATTTATTACCAAAACAGTTATACGAGTGATGCTACTACCATTAAAATATAATGAACATATCAAAATAGGTTTATATACAACCGCAATAACATTATAGAATTTTATAACACAATATTAAAATGTAAGTTTAAATTTAGTAAACATTTGTTGATAACAAAAGAATCATGATATATTGATGTATTTTATAGCCTTATATTCAAAATAAAGATACCGAAATCGAAATTCACATTCAAAATGATTATTACAAAATATATGTTGACATAAAGAAAGAAATTAATGAGGATTATTTTTGAAAGAAAAATTTGCAATATGTCCTTTCTCATTCATTCCCCCATAGTAAATTCTATTTAGAAACTAGTTACACCTCTAAGATCTACATCACACCATACAACACCAATCAAACGATTTACAAAACTGAACTCGAGTAGTGGGGAGAAACCGGCCTACTATGGTCCCTACTCATTTTAGAACGGCCACCTGCATTTGTGTGCACTATATAAACCATAAGTCGTGTTGTAGGCCTGACCAGTGTTATCCAGTCGCTCTGATTAAAACATCAATTACTTCAAGTGTCTCTTCAGCTATCGTACTAACAACTTCAACGTGAATATACCGGACTAGTGTCATTCAGTCGCTCACGTTAGAACTTCAAAGTCTTTCACAGTTTCTTCAGCTATCGTATTAATAACATCAACGTGAGTACAATTAGAAACTGTATTATAATTAAATAACTAAAAAATAATTCTACATCTCCCGCTAGTTGAATCACGTATAATGTTATATTTCATACTTGCTAATGATTTTTTTTATACGTACAAATATCGAGTGTTAAACAAATTACATATATTACATACAATTCATATTATGTATGATATTATATTTTACATTTTTTCTTGCAATCATTTTATATTTGAAGTATCTTAGTAGTTATTTTAATCTTAGAAAAGTTTGTCACTCGGTCGAGGGAGATATAATAATAAAAAATTAAATATTGTAAAGATTTTGTTTAATTGTTGTGCAATAATCATAGCTACAGTGTTAGCGACTTTAGTTTACTAAAAACGTATGTTGCATAGAGTACTTTATGAATTGTATGCACGTCACAATGCTGTATTAAATTTAAAAATATGGAATTAAAACATTACCCTTTAGATAAGTTATTAGACAATGACTTCCATTTATTTACTTATAATAAAAAATGTAAATTAAAAAACAAAAAGCCTACTCCATGTTTAGCCATTAAATATGAAGGCGGAAAATGTACTCGTAAATTTCAAACCAGTCGGTATAATAAATGTATGAATAAAATGATCAATTAAAAATATAATTAATTATTTAGCTAATTTAATAAGTTGCGGCATTGAATAAAATACTAATATTTTAAGTAAAAATGTATATAAATAGCCAATAATTAAACAAAAGTTAAGTCTTAAATTGTGTTCACGCACCGCTACTGGCTAAAGTCTTAAAGACGTTAGTTTACTAAAAACTTGTGTTGCATAGAGTATTTTATGAATTATATGCAGGTTACAATGTTGTATAAACATACTATTGAGACAATATATTGACACTAAAAATAATATTATAGTTAAGCATATTTAGCAACAAATAATGTAATTATTAATTGATGGCTGATAATAATTATTAGAATTTATTCATGTATGCGAGCACTATAATATGTTATTGTACTTCTCAAATTAATAAAAATTACTGAATATTTTGATTTGTATGTGAATTTTAAATATATTAAAATTTTAATCTTCACTTAAATATCATATTCACTATAAATATTTTAAGTTAGTTATTTAATGATTAACAAGTATTTTTCTTCATTTTGTATTCTCATAGTTGATATTACAGTTGAATTATTGCTCTCCATATTCCTTGTTACGATATAACCACTTCAATTCAATGTAGCTTGATAGTCTTGCATCGGAAATCATTTGTTCGACAAATGAAGTTCGTGGACGGCCTCGGTCTTCTTTTCCTTCAATTTTCCTTTTTATTATATTCTAATACGAGTATAGTTCATTTTCGTGACTCAAAATGTGACTAATGAGGTTCCATCGTTTTTACTTTGAAGATTATGAGTAGCTCTTTGTGTTTTTCCATTTTTTTTACAAAACAATATGATTTTCAAGTATATTTTAAAAGTATGTATTCGTTAAATGTTTAACATTTTAAAAAAAAAAAAATCTTTCAAAAATACGAATATTGATTGTGTATTAAATATATTATTATAGATTATTAAATAATAATTATACAAATTGCATACAAAGTTCGAATCACTGTTTGATGCATTCTGAAACACAGTATTAATTAATTCTACGGATGGATAATAACAAAAATCAATAAAAAAAAATTAACGATGAACAGCAATAATTTAATCGGAGTTTGTAATTTTCACCACTGCAGGTAGCCAAAATAGGTGTTTGTAATTTGCACCAAAATTACACATGTTGCAAATATTTTACTACAGCCATTTAATCTAGTATGTTAACCATTAATTAAATTTTAAGTTACTATTTTATAATAAGATATTTTACGATATTTTCTTAGTAAAGGTAATATCGTTAATAATTATATTATACTTATTTTTATATATGTTTTTTGTTTTAGGGCAATAATCATTATGATGTTCAAAATGTAAGTAAATAATATTCATTACCAATTCCTAATACTACCGATAAAATAATACTTTTTGATACAGTCCAGTTTATATTGCAATGTTTTTGGTAATAACATATCATATAGTTTTCAAATATTCGTTGTTATCATACAGTATTTATGATCATAGGACTATTCAACCCATATACCTACGTTAATGATGATTATCGATTATGGTTGCTTTCAGGTCATATTTGTCCGTGGTTCTTAGCCTTTTCAAGTAGTGCTTTCTTATATTACTTTTACACATTTAATATTAAATTACGATTGAAAGCAAATACAATTAAATTTTCCGTTAAAAATTAAGTAAAGAGCAAATTGTATTGCCTTAGGGAATTATTGTTAGTTGGGACGGCATTGTATACAACCATAATTAAAAATTGTTTTAATATCTATAAATCTATAAATTAATTTAAATGTTTATTTATAAGAATTAATATAATTCGATAATTAACCTTAACAGTTTTTGATAAATATATCAATTAAAGGGATAATATAGTTATGTGACTCTTATCTAATACAATTATGATACATTTCAGACTTTTCTCGATGTGCTTCCTAACATTTGCATGTGTGGATTTGTACGTGGAAGCTGACCATACAACCGAAGACTATGAATTTATCCACTATGTTTTTGGTAACACATTTGTACTTAGTTAATGCACATTGTCAATGTATGCTAATTATTTTAATTATTTAATTTTTAAAACAAATTGCTTATTGGATTAATACCCGGTTTGGTAATATATGCGTATAAAACGTTTTATATGTAATAAGCACAATATCACGCGTATAAAATGTATAAAATGATAAACGTATAATATGTTTCTTTTTTTGAAATTCATTTTTAAAAATTTAAAATACTTCCTACATCAGATTATGAGACTATAATTTTTATACTTGGTAGTTAAAAATGATATATTTTAAATAACTTACAAATAAAATCTTTTTCTTCTCTCATTTTTCTATATAGAAAATAATACTATAGGTACAGAATATAACACATATATTATTACATTGATATAAAATAAAATTTAAATGTTACCAAAAATATTTAAAATTGTATTAATATCACAAGTACAATGACTGTATTTTAAATGCGACCACGTCAATATAATGATAATTATTAATAATAAATTAATAGTTCTACGCTTGTCTATTTAAAATTTATATTTCCTATTTTACAATGAATTTAAACTATTAATGTGTTTTACTGTATAAGTAAATTTTTTTATGCGGTATAAAACGTTATAATTATGTGTTATATACTATACCTACGTTTTATACATACGTATAATACGTGTTTTATACTATACTGTATTATACGTCTTAACCCTGATTAATATTATTTACATAACACTTGATATAATTATTATTAATATTTACAGAAATATCCCATGTATGAGATTTCATATTTAATACTCTGATTTATTTAAAAAATTTAATTTTCAATGCGAAATTAACTTTTATTAACTTTTACATAAATTGTTCAACAATTATTAAAATCAAGATTTAATCTTTAAAGAGTAGAAACTAATTATTCTAGTTATAAATTAATAATTTATTGTTTTTCTATACATTAGATTGGAGCACCCGAGTGAAAGTATGCAGTTCCGATTTAGCTGACATGCTGAAAGCAGCATGTCATGGCCTTTATAATGACGACTATGATGAGGACGGGACTGGGAGAAAAAGTACGTAAATATTTTGATTAAAAATTTTAATTTAATTAAAATTAATACAAGCATTTAAATCACGAATATTTTACGACGCAACAAGGGAATAGTACAATTGCACTGATACTAATTTTTTTGTGTGTTTAAATATGGTTAAATATTTTATGATGGGCAAAGAGAATCAATTAGAAATGCCATGCAGGAAATCTAAACAAGTATTTCATAGATGATTTTGGAAAAATATTATGCCAACATTTATTAAACAAGAATTTCAGGGTAAAATATTTTTTGTTGATGGTGTTACTAAAAATGTTTAATGGTCCCCTCGGCAATGGAATATGTAATTTTTCAGTATGCGCATGAGATTGATAGTTTTTAAAGAACTAAACGAATTCTCGTAATTTAGTGTTATAATTGTAGGGAAACTTTTTGATTTAAAATATAGCTTGATTTTACAGTGATATAAAATACGTGTATTTATTTCTAGTACCTACAAAGTCTACAAAAGAACGTTTAGCAGAGGGTCCAGTGACCCATTGTTGTCTGGACTATTGTCCAGTATTTTACTTAAAATCATATTGCAAGGATCAGAGGTATGTAACCAATATTTTTTCAAATAACTATGATATAAGACACAATTATGTCTATAAATAATTAATTTAATTATACATCTATTAATAATGGCATATTGGAACGAGAAAGCAATCGAAATATAATCACGATTATCATAATGTGTATTAGAAAATCAGATGCAATTCTTTTCTCATTCCAAATTTTTTTAATAAATATGTTATAAATGGTTTAAGAATAAAATACAGAAAATATTATTATACATAATTTAAATTTTTTTATCAAGGAAAAAATGAAACAAATTATTATTATAGTTTAATTTTCAAAGAAATCTTTTATTTTATTACTTTATACGAGAAAATATAATCTTTTTTTTTTTTAATTTTTATTTCTTATGAAGAAAAATTTTAGTATAACTTTTATTTTATAAAAAATTTAATTTATTTTTCTTTTTTAATGGGCATACAACCTATAAGTGATTTATGCAATTGACAATTATTAATTATGTCACAATAAAGTTTAATTAAAATTTACATTTATTTATAAAATTAAACTATATTTTTCAGTATCACCGAAGAACATTTAGTTGTAATAAAAAGAAAGCCAAACAATTGGAACCATCATAGATTCAGTGTAAAAGTAGAACCACAAAAATATTCTAGAAAATAATATTTATTTATTTATATTTGTATTTTTTTTTTTCTATATATTATATTATTTTAAATAAAAAATTTTAATGTTAATTTTAATTTTTTTCAAAGTGTGTACTTTTTTAATCTATGTCACAATGAATCTTCACAAATTACTTTGTTTATACTCGAAATATTATTACTTAAAAATGAACAATAACTACAATAGTGTATGCTGCTTTTCAAATATCGAATTTTTATATGCCTTAACAAAGTAAGCAGATGGCAATATAAATGGTTAAGATGTTTTAGTCGACTGAACTCCAAATAAATGTTCATTTATCAACAAAAAATCAGTGATACAAAAAGTGGTTACCGCATATTGCGGAAACTTATCTAAAGCGTGTAAAACATGTAGGTACTCAAAATGAAATGTTTTATTATGGTTTTCATGTAAAGGATCACGCTTGTTTCTTAAATTCATGTTTTCTTTTCGTAATGGGTTTTTTCCATTAAATAATGTAGATGTATAAATTATTTATCATGCTTGTAGATTTGGGAACAATTTAATGAACACAAATTTAAAAAACAAATACATATTTTTTTATTGAGTTTTCAAACATAATATAAATAACGAATATTGAATTTGGTATAAAATGTGGTGAATAATTAAGTAATATTTTAATCAAGTATTTCTGTAATCTTGAATATGAACAACTATAACCATATTTATGACACTTGTCGTTTTTCGTATTTTCGTTATAAAATTGAGAGGGCTTGCAAATCATTAACACTTCGTTTGAATTAAGGTGACATTTTTTTCATTACAATTTTCTTTACATTGCTTTTCAAACTAGACTAACTGATTAAAAAGTAGGTAAATGATTAATGTATAGCCTTTTTAATAATCGCATATCTCACTAAATTGTATAAATAACATAAAAAAAAAAAAAATTAATATCACCTGTTGCGTGGAACATTCGATCATGGTGCGTACGACAATTTCATGTCTGATGTTATACTTCAAACATTTTCGTGTTATGGCCTTTTTTTTAGTTATATTAATATTTAGTTATAATTTTAAAGAAAGGGTGTGTGTTTAAAGCAAAGGTTGGCAAGTAATTTTTATTTGAGTCCTAATGGTTAAAATAATAAATCAATGAGGTCCAGTGAAAAAAATCTTTTTCAAATCTTTATATTTTAAAAATAATATTACAAATAAAAACAATTATTTAGTTATAACAATTAATTTATATTAAAATATACATTATTAAGAGTATGAAAATAAAAAAATTATCTGGTTATTACTGTATATTTATATTTGAGATTATAAAATTACAATATAAGGTAAATAATAATAGTTTACCAAGAAATTGAATGCGAAAAATCACACTTATTTTCCTTAGCCAGCATTTTGCTCAGTAGCTCATGCGCAATGTATCATCAAGGTGAGTGCTGTTGATTTTGTATGATATTTGTTTTTCAAAAAATAATTTTTGAAAATGATACCTCATTAATGTATGTAAAACCAAACATCGTAACCAAGTTGGTTGCCAGTTGCTTACAGTTCGAATACTTGTCAATGCCATTTTTAGCCCGAAATTCTTCAGTTGACGCACTTCTGTACTGCTTCAAGGTCTACTGTTACCATTTAAAGTTTTCAATTTTAAAAATTAAATTATCTTTCAGCCACATCAGTCCATGCTTCGTCTGAGAGAACATCGTAAGAAGGTTTTAAAAATTGTAAGAGTGTGATAGTTAATCTATTTCAGAAAAGTCTAAAAATCAAACATCGAATTCCTTCATAAGATCATTAGATAGAATTAACGATTTTTTTATTATCTTAAAAAAGTGTAGTTTCCACTTTTAACATACACTCCTTTTCTATTTCTGAATCGGAAAACGGTTTTTGACGCTTACCAAGAACTTAGCACACACGCAACACTGCTTCAATTGATTTCTTTTGTTTACTCTTACACGGTATAAGTGTAGCGTACTATTTTTATAAGATAGCATACATGCATGGAGCTTATTTTTACGCACTTCAATGCCTGGAGGATATTCGTATGAAAATCTTAATGAGTACTTTCATAATGACGTATTAAATTTCCACTTTTAATTATGGCGACAGCTAAATTACAAATTAAACAGACTGGAATGGCTTCAACCCTTTTAGACAATACAAAATTATATAGTTCTGTCCACTCGTTCATAAATTTTCTATTTTCGCTGTCAATTTTGCGTCTTTTACTCAACATATTTTTCATCGCCGAAGCCGCTCCTGCTTTTTTTGCGGTTAGCGGCAACGACTCGTTTCGAGTTGGGGAAAGGTGACCAAGTAAAATGTCTATTACAAAAAAAAAAAAAAACAAATGCGGTTTCGAGGTGAATGACGGGCCGAACAACACCGTCGTACTATTAAAACAATTAAGTTTAGTACACACGAATGCACAATTAGGACCGGGCGCCCATGGGTGGCAAAAATAATACTAATAAATAATAATAATACAAAATAATTAATATACAAATATATAAAAGGAAAAACAGGGATCGCCGTATGGGCTACAATAGAAACAACTAGTGTAATAATAATAATAAAAAATCACGACCTTCATGTGACGGAGCCAACTGACGTGAGGTATAATTCAGCACACTCTGATCCACGACATGACGAACTTGACGACTGGAGTGATATACCAAAACCACACGGCGGCACGTCCAAAACAACGGTGACAACCCAGAAACGGCGGCTACAGACCAACACAACGACGATGGTAGTCCGTCCAAACGACGGTGACACAACCAAAATACAAAATGATTTCAACACGTCATGGTCGCGTGACAGAGCGTTCACGCTCCGCACAAGCCGCTGGGGAAAGACGGAGGAGAGACTCCGTACCGGCCGATGAGCTTACACCTCGCACATGAGGCCTATATCGGATAAGCCGATAGTTATCGCGATATAAACCGGTTGAACGGGTGTCATCGTGTCGCGCTCGAACAATATTGAACGAATAGTAAGAAGAAATAATATAAAACAAAACCATGGGCAAAAGTACACATATTAAATCGTTATTTAAAAAATTCGGTTTAC
Organism: Sipha maydis; assembly: GCA_034509805.1. Classification (NCBI taxonomy): domain Eukaryota; kingdom Metazoa; phylum Arthropoda; class Insecta; order Hemiptera; family Aphididae; genus Sipha; species Sipha maydis. The sequence continues at coordinate 147,885 of JASXSY010000170.1, forward strand.
AGACAAATAATATAAATATTTCAATGGATAGCAACGATTAGTTATAACGGATAGCAATAAGTATAATTTTACGCCGTCGGTAGGTATATTTGATATTGTCGCGACTCAGCCGTAGGCTGTTAATACCGTAATAAAACTGATTATTTTCAGCCGATAAAATATTTGAAATGAATTATGATATAACTATAATCTGATTTTGATAAATAAAATAAAATAAATATTCTCTATTAATTAATAAGGGCCTGGAACTTGATGACCAAAAAATCGTAAAATAAACTAATATTAATAATTTTTCAATTATATAAGTATTCATGTATGCAATACGCATATTTGGTGTAGGTACACCCGAATAGGTGTTTTATAGACTAGGTTTAATATTTTCGTACTATAAATACTTCTAAATAATTGTATAAAAATAATAAAAAATTATAAAAAAATTACCTGTACAGTGTACTCGTATAGTATTAACTGTGGAGTCCACAACAAATCGGAACGCAATTAAATAGAAAACAGTAAATAGGCCAATACAGTAATTACTTATGTACACTGTATTCACTGTATTGTATTTCTTCATACAATCTGTTTATTGGAATTCGTGCTTTTTTCCAGAATATGATGCATTCATCAACAACTAAATACGCGCTTTCTGACAAATTAATTTTCACTATACGCATATTATAAAATAAAACTTTCATACAATCTCTTAGTGTAGGTAGTTTACTGACGACGATAATGGTTATCCATTAATCCGATCAAATATATTGTTTTTCGTGGTATTTTCAAAAAACGTTGACAATTTTAATAAATACAAAAAACAATTTAAAAAGAATACTATAAATTATATTTAAACTATATTTAAAATTAATCGTAATAATTAATAATTGATAAGATAACTAAGTTAATAGGTAAAATAGGTAAAATAGGTATTAACTAAAAGGTATGTACAATATCCAATATTTTCATGATAATATAAATTTCGATAGTAATAATTTCAGACCAAATTTCATCTACAGATATTATCTATGAAATTATGTATATATATATATATATATATATATTATGTAATACAGAAAAACGTATGAAAAATGTACAAGACTAGTTTTGAGTACACCATTTGAATATAATACTACTTAGAAATACACCTTAAATTATTTGGTTTATTATTACATAATTCGTATTAATATAAATTGAAACAACTGTAAAAAAATTCAATTTTATCAAAAAAATAATTTTTGAGGGGGGAAATATTAGATTTACGGAAATGTTGTAAATACATTTTTTATAGAACATAATTTTTTCTACAATTTAAGTTCTATACACTTTTATGATAAATATTATATTTTTCGAATAAAGTATAAAAAACCATAAAACTACCTTTTGGCTTATGTTCAACCCTCTTGGGGCACGGGAAGGGGATGAGTAATTATGCTCAAATTTTTTACATATTATTTTTATATGATAATAAAAAAAAATGGGAGGGTCCAGCAATAAAATCAATTATATTTTTTTTTTATCTTCTACAACTAAGGACCACCCTAATGTACAGTATACAGAATTGAAGAAATAATAATTAAATTAAATACATTTATACAATTGTATAACAGATTTATAAGTCATTGTTGTTTTATTATGCTGTTATCTAATTATATCACCTATTGAAAAAAAAACGCATTATAAAAACAAAGTATTTTTTTGAAACAATTAAATTTAATATACAATATAAAAAATATAAATAATAACTCATAGTTATGGGCGAATGTGATTGCACCAAAAGTGACCGAAAAAAAAAATGTTATCTGCGCCACATTCAAAATGGTATAAGTATAGGTATGTAATTTGCGCCACGTCCAAAAGAAAAAATATAAGTAATCTACGCCACTACCGACAAAATAAACCAAGTACTAAGTAGTTTACCACACAAATTTGTCAAAACTGGTTCATCTTATCGTATAGATTACGTGTATTCTTACGCGGTAGATGTATAGAAGTTTTGTCAGTCCGATATTTACCATGAGATATATATAGATAGAACTTTCGAATACTGTCCTAACCTTTTTACTCAATTATTTTCTTTACATGGTCTAAAAAATAACGCTCATTTACCTCTTTTATTTGCTCAACTACCGGACAAAAAACATTAATTAACATTAACTAATTTAAACAAATCGTTCATACCTGTAATATACGTGAATTAAATTTTAAACCAAATTGAATTGTTATTGTTGTTGTTTATTGAAATGTTGACCATTTGCATTAGTATTACGAACTATTTCTGTTGCTCCGAACGATGTCATTTGAAAACATGAATTGAATGTTCTAATTGACTTCAGGAACACGTTAGAATCTGGATCTGTACCGATAAGTAAACCGTTCAATGGTTCAGGGGTTCAGGTGGTGTTTCAATTTCAGGTAGTTCCATCTTTCCTGACGCACAACACATCCAGACTGGCTCATTTTTGAATTTGAGAGCATAGCAGTGCGGGCATTCCTTGTCCATAGCACAAATTACTACTTTTGAATGTGCATAATATTCAATATCGGGCTCATACTGGAATGCTAGACGCAGGAGTTAATCAGATATAAATGTTCGATGTACCTGTTGTCGAAGTTGGTCATTTGCTCTGCGTGAGTCAACTACGAATCATTCGCACTATCGGATTGGCATTGTTCGTCTGTTATTTGCGCTCTTCTATTTCTCATGTTTGTAGCTGCATTTGTTCTACAACAAAAATTGGCATTCTGGCATTTTTAATGACACAAACAAATAAAAAATATTCAAAGTACTTATTTATATTTTTTTTTTTGGTTACCTTGCAACGTCGGGTAATTCATTATATTAACCACTAATAAATAAATATTATTCTCAAATCTTATAACCCCCATAGTAACCATTTATAAACAAAAACAAAAATTTCTATCGTAAATCTCAAAACTCCTGTTTGACCACCTCCCGGGGGTGGAATTAGGTCCATATATTAACCCTATAAACCCGCTCCACGACATTCTCTATCATTTTAAAAAAAAATCAAGATAATCGGCCCAGCCGTTCTCAACTGATGCAATTTCGAATTTTTTGTCTCCATTTTTATATATATATATATATATATATATATATATTATATTTTACATGAATAAAAATAAAATAGAATAAAAAACTATGCATGGTGTTTATATATTTAGAAAAAGCGTATGACAGGGTGCCAAGGGAAGTTTTAAGGTGGGCATTAATGAGAAAAAATGTCCCAAAAATGTATGTTAATTTGATCCAGGATATGTATGAAGGGTCGAGTACTAGTGTCAAGAGTCGGTGTGGAGTATTAGAAGGTTTCAGTATAGGAGTAGGTGTGCACCAGGGGTCAGCTCTAAGCCCCTATCTGTTCTCAGTGGTAATGGATGAGGTTTCAAAGGAGATACAGGGTGAGATACCATGGTGTATGATGTTTGTGGATGATATAGTTCTGATAGGAGAAAACCTAGAAGTTGTCAATAATAGGGTAAATGAGTGGAGGTTAGCCCTCGAAGAAAAGGGATTGAGAATTAGTAGAAATAAAACTGAGTATATTGAGTATGATTTTGGACAGAGACCAAGAAGTTGAAGGAATGAGGAGACAACTGACAATAGATGGTGATGTGATAGGTGAAGTTGAGAGCTTTAAATATTTAAGATCTTTTGTTCAAAAGGACGGGGGCTTTGACATTGATGTAAAATATAAGATTAAGTGCGGGTGGATGAAATGGAGAGAAGCATCGGGCGTGTTATGCGATAAGAGAATTCTAATTAGGCTGAAAGGTAAATTTTATAAAAGTGTAGTGAGACCAACTATGCTATATGGTTCAGAGTGTTGGGCGGTTAACAGGAGAATAGAACAAAGTATGAGTGTCGCGGAAATGAGAATGCATAGATGGTTGAGTGAAGTGACAAGAGTAGATAGAATAAGGAATGAATACGTGAGAGGTAGTGTTGGTGTAGCGCCAATTGTGGACAAGATGAGAGAAAATAGGCTGAGATGGTTTGGGCATGTGATGAGGCGAGAGGAAACGAATGCAGTAAGAGTGGTTATGAAGATGGACGTTGAAGGTAAAAGAGGAAGAGAAAGACCAAAAAAGAGATGGTTGGAGACTTTGGAGAATGACATGAGGGCTGTCGGTGTGTGCAGAGGAGATGTGATTGACCGAGTAAAGTGGAGGTGTAGGACAAGGGTGGCCGACCCCAAATAGTTGGGAGGAAGGCGAAGTAGAAGAAGAAGAAGATATTTTACATGTAATTAAAAGAGCAGTGAAAATACATTTGTAATTAACTGAGGACACAAACAAATTTAAGTTTCTTAGATTATTAAGTTATTTGTGATTTGTGTACGATTCAAATTGTACAGCTTATATTTTTATTTGAATATATCAATTGGAGTATTTTATATAGGTACTGAAAAAATAAACGAAAAGGTTTAGAGGAAAATGAACTATTAGTGTTCAACATATTTATAACCAGTCATAAAAGGACTAATTGATACATGTTATGAAACGATTTAAGTAAATAATATTTTCATATTTTCGAGAATGGTAACTTTAAATGTACCTATGTTAAAACTTAGCTTCCTAATATTTATGAATATAGACTAAAATAGAAGGACTTAGAGGATAAAACTTTCATTCCTCAAACATTTTACTGTAATTATATTATACGCACTGTCACCAATGAGTAACGTGAATAATTTTAGTTCCTCAAAATATATTGAAGCAGTTCCTTTCACATATTATTAAAAAATGCACTTGCTCGTTTTAACACATAAGTTTAAATAGTACGTTATTCTTGTATAGATTAATGGTGAACATTAACTAACATTTATAATATAGAAAATGTTAAAAACATTTTAATGGTTAGATCTTAATGTTTTTTATTCTATCTTGTTTTATAAAACAAATTAATGTATTTAAAATAAATTGAATAAAGTATTTTTTCTTTTAAATCATTCAAACTTGATATATGAAATATACAGGTACAGAAAAATAGGTGGAGGCGAAATATATACTAGGTATTGAAAAATAATAAAAAACCCATTTATTTTTTACAAATTTCCGTTGTTTAAAAATCAATGCTTCTTCTCTAATTTTCTCATTAATATTAATTAAAATGTTTTATCTCATTGGTTCAGAAGTCTTTGTTAAGCTTGTCCACTGATTGACACCATCAATTTGACCCAAGTCTTCTAAATTACCAACTACATTTGTATTATATGTAAAATATATTTATAAATTTATCAAACAAAAGTTTAGATTTTCATTTGAAAATTAAGCTTTTAGTATAGAAAAAACATATATTTTGAAGACTGTTATAATACCTTCTTCAAAAAAATGTTATATTTTTAACTGTTTATACCTCAGCCGTATAAAAAGTAGGCAACCAATCAGTTATGTGAAACAAATTTTCAGAAACACTGTTTCAATTGTTTAATTCTACCCTAGACTCCATATCGCGGCTGCTCCACGTACTCCTTCATCAAGTATTGACCCTTTTTCCTACTTTTTAATAATGTTTGTGTTTTATATAACTGTCAACAAAATTTGTATTCAAAATAATATCCTATTTAGTTTTGATATTAATTATTAATAATGTTAGTGTGAGTTACACAGGGTCTGCATTTATTGTAATAAAACATATATTCAAAGACACAAATATTCTGTGGCACTAAAAATACCTCCTAAAGAAGTTTATGGTGCTTAGTCTCAAAAACCTATAGTCCTGCCTCAATATCTACTTTTATTAAAAAATGTATAATCATCTTATTAAAAGATATCTCTATCAACATTCAATTTTTTTATTATACCTACCCATTAAATAACTTGTATATTAAACATTTTGATCATCCTAAACAACCATATTGAATAGAATTTTGGCTTAAAAATATTTTTAAACTAGTAATGAACTTTATGTCACAAAAAAACAAAATTAAAAGAAACATAATTCTTACGTGGTATTTTTTTTATTTTAAATATTATCTTATTAATATTAAAATACAAATTTTTTGGATAAATTTATATATATATTTTTTTAAATTTAAATGTTATAATAGCTAAAATTGATGTTGAACAATTTAATAATCTGGAATTACATTAATATTAAAATGTTCTTTTGTTATCACTTATAGTCAGTGTAGTTAATAATTTGTCGATTCAATGATAATTGATTTATGATTATTTATAAAACGTTATTATGAGTATTTTATGGGAGCAATGTAACGAATATAAAGTTAGGATATAAGAGGAAAATCACATAAAAGGGAATTATAAAAGGAATTCTGTGAAGAATAATTCACCATTAGTTTATAGGGAAATATTTACTTCGATTTTGATTCTCTAATTTCAGAAATATTTAAGGTCATTCAAATATGAAATTTGTCCCATTGTAAAAAAACGGTTAGTGGCATTCGGGGACTGCCGCGATAAAGCTATTGCATATTAAATAAATAAGAAGTTGATATAATTTTAAATTTTTTTATTATTCTAGTTATTCAGGAATTTGTATAATAGCAACTAAGATATTCCATTAATTACGGGATTCCACAGGTAGTGGTCACGCTTTTTCGTTACGAAAAATTTTTTTTCAGTCACTACACCAGGCCTGCGATAAAAGCTATGCAATAGCTTAATAATACATTTTATTATGTCTGCTATCAATAATATTACAGAAGACAAACCACATTTATTTTTAATTATATATTTCATATGCTTTATTCAAAAACTAACTAAAAACTAAAAAACTAATTTAAAATGTTAATAAACATGTTCTTGAGACTTCTTTCAATTAGAAATAACTGTAGCACTCTAAAAACATTAAAATCTTAATTTATTAAACGCCACTCAAACAGATCAAATACAGAACATAAATTATAGGGGGATAACGAAACAATTCTGACGCTAATGGAATTCAAGAATTCCAAAATATAACACTTCGACGATTTTCCAATGCTCCACCATACATCTTAAAAATGCCTCTTTCATAACGAAATTCATATTAAAACTATACAATTAGTATGTATCTTCTACATATCTCTTCATAAACGATCTTAAACCTATTCCAACCCATTCATAAGAAATCTTTTGAATCATATAATCCCAGTAAACCCTACCCACAGATTAAAAAGTAAGCTATATCACAATATTTTAATAAGTAATTATACTTTTCTACTGTGGCCTATGTTAATTTAAACACTTGAACCGGGCCTGATGAGTATTTATGATCAGAAGAAAATCTTTTTTTCATATATGACAAACATAAAAAATTTACAAAAATTGTTACATTATCAAATAATCTGTGTGTTCGGATAAAATTTAAATTGCGCGTTATTGCAGTCATAGGTCCGACGGATAACAATGCTTGTTTTGATAAGAATTGTGACTGTGCGTGTGCGTGCGTACGTGTAGCGTCGTTGAGGTTATGGTGTTATTTATTTACGTTCGCGCGTTCACTCGTTCATGAAAACATCTCATTAATTGCGTACAGTCGTTCAAAATCAAAACGCGCTTGTCGTTTTTCCGTTGTTGTGGTGATTCTCGTGCGTTTGTACCACGACTGACATAGTTTTGTGTGTATGTGATCCGGTGAGTTGATGTGAGGTAATTTGCGTGCCGTTTTATACGATGGCAAATGGCAGTCGAGGTAAATACTATTTGATCCTTATTATTATAATGATTATTATTATTTCTGTTATTATTATTGAATATTGTTTTTATTACTATTGTTATTACTATTTATCGCTAGTAAAGCAAAAGTTTTAATAATATCAAAATGTATTAGTAGGTGAACACCTATACTTAACGATGCTAAGACTTATGTATAGGTGTTCACCTACTAATACATTTTGATATTATTATACTATAATACTATAAGTATAGGTATACTTATAGTATTATAGTATAATATTTAACAACATAACGATATTAAGACTTATGTTGTTAAATATTATAATCAATTATGTTCATTACATAAATTTGTTAATACAGTCCACATACAATTTTGTTTGATTTATTATCTTTTTATGTGGCTTATTGATTTTTGTATTTTATTATATTATTTATCTCAACACTGGTTTCGTTCAGTACCAAACATGTCAGTAAACAGTGATAAATACTAATAATAAAAAAAAAAACACTGTCACTGAGATACAAATTGTTGTCAACATACAATTACATTAAATGTGTTTCATGAGTTTATTTGAAATAAATTACTCAATGAATAAAGTTATAATATTAATATTACAATAATAATATGTTGTTGATTTTTCAGTCATATCGCCTTGTTCAATTATAATTTATGATTATATATTCTATATTTATCAACATGGGCATAGTTGATATAATTATCTATGATGGCTATAAAGACCTAGAAAAATGTATTCCAAAACTATGTTTAACTTGAATAAAAAGGAAAGATAATATTTTCAAGAAAAAATAATTTATATATGACTCATTATTAATCTGTATTTTATTTTATAATATGAATAAGATAAAACTATTAAAATTAAACTATTAAATTAAACATAATTCTCTTGTATTCATATTATATATAAAATTATAAAAAAATGTAAGGGACAATTTCAGATAAAATGTTTTAAATATAACTAAACACCCTTAGTGGCCCGCAAAAGTATTTTCTAAGGACTATAGCCTCCCCATGGCTCAATGTATACTAAACCTATGTTTAACAAAATATTCTCAGAATATCAAATTTTATAAAATTTTAATTTGATCATCAACGATTCTTTTTTTAAATTGCTTTTTAATTCAATTGTAGAACAAACTAAATAATTTGGTTAAAATGCATGGACTGCCATGAGATCCCAAATGGGATACCTGGTTGTATTACATTTTTTCAGTGGATTATGTTAAAAATATAATTATTAACTTGAAATTTTACAAACATTTTTTTCATGTACTCACTTGTTATATAATTTATGTATTTATATAGAGTAAGATCTTAGTTTGGATCACATAGCCATACAAAGTCAACTACAATTTTTTTTCTTCTTTCTCATTACATTGAGGTTCAAATCAACTTTTCAAGTAAAAAGAATTATTATAAATAGGATATAAAATTGATTCATACCTTCAGCTTATTTATAATATTAGTTTAATATTAAAATATTACAATTAGAATATACAATAAATTAAAAATAACATAATATTAATTTTTATTTAATTATATTGAGCAAACATTTACTCTTTGATAAAAAAATAATATTAATAATGATAAAATCCAACAAATGTACAAAAATATGAACAAAATAAGTAGATTTTTAATATTCATACCAATACTTTGCTTTGAATTGTAAGAAAATCATATAATCATGGTATTAAATTAATTTACCATTCATATTTAAACTTCACAAATGTTCAATTTCATTGTTATCTATACAATTGGTATTAATTGTTGTAACCTTTTACATTTCATAAGCTTCTTATACATTTTTGTATTTATTTGTTGTTTATATTAGGGTAAATATAAATTAGTGTTAAAACTTCTAAAATTGTTTTCTATGTTATTAGTAATATGAGTAGAAATATTCTTACTACTAACAATAGTTTTTGTCAATTTAAATTCTTATCTGTTTTTTTTTCCAAAATGTTGAACCTTTGAATTTATTTTGTTAATAGTACCAGAACTATATATTTATTATAAGTGCGATTTATATATAAATAATTTTTAATATTATACACTGTTTTTGTCAAATGTATCTCAATAATTAATACATCGATGTAGTAAGTTGTAAATATTCGCGCATCATAGATGCATGATTTAAATATGTAACAATCTAAAGGCTGTCAAGTTCAAATTTTAAACAAATCTGGCTTTACATCATAATTTCATTTAAACTCAGATAATTGGATCTATTATACTTTAGGTAATAATACATTTGTTGTATTATAGTTTTTCAATTATTATTTGTCACATTGTATAAATTCACTTTGTATTCAATTTAACTATCAATTTATTATCTTTTTCAAATATGGAAAAGTTATTACAATCATATGTTTTATATTTCATTGTGAAAGATATAAATGTTTGATTTCAGTCATTATATAGATATAGTTTCCATTTCTAACACTTGTACCATTTGGGCATTAATTTTCTCAAAACATTCTATCCGATTCAGTATATTCTGAGATTTTTCATTGATTTACTTGCTGATAATATATTTTGGATCTATAACTATTTTCCATTCATAGCAATTATGTTAAGTGTTATTTAAACTTTGATGTTAAGTTTTATTTCTCTTTTTTTAAGGATGCTCTGTCTATATAAATGATAAAAATATGTTTATGTTTTTGGAAAATTCAAAGGGAACCATTATATTTTATATTTGAGCGTAGTCCTTAACTTTATATTTATTTAAGTTTTAATCTAGTTGACTATGATGCTAATAAAATTTAATTTTTGTTTTAGGTTGTTGTTGCCATTATAGTTATACTGCTGTCTTCATATTTCGTTTGTGTGCAAATGATTCTCAGTACTCCAACTCAAGCTATACTAAATTTCTGGAAGGCAATTAGTTTCATATGAAATATATCTAAGTACGATTTATAAATAAATAATTTTTTATATTATACTTTGTTTTTGTCAAATGTATCTCAATAATTAATACATTGATGTAGTAAGTTGTAAATATTCGCGCATCATAGATGCATACTTAAGATATGTATCAATCTAAAATCCGTTAAGTTAAAATTTTAAACAAATCTGGCTTTACAACATATATTCATTAAAACTCAGATAATTGGATCTATTATAGCTTAAGTAATAATAAATTTGTTGTATTATAGTTTTTCATTTATTATTTGTCACATTGTATAAATTTACTTTCTATTCAATTTATCTATCAATTTATTATCTTTTTCAAATATGGAAAAGTTAATACAATCATACGTTATATATTTCATTGTGAAGGTATAAATGTTTGATGATACTTTGATTTAAGTCATTATATAGATATAGTTTCCATTTCTAACACTTGTACCATTTGGGCATTAATTTTCTCAAAACATTCTATCCGATTCAGTATATTCTGAGATTTTTCATTGATTTACTTGCTGATAATATATTTTGGATCTATAACTATTTTCCATTCATAGCAATTATGTTTAGTGTTATTTAATCTTTGATGTTAAGTTTTATTTCTCTTTTTTTAAGGATGCTCTGTCTTTATAAATTATAAAAATATGTTTATGTTTTTGGAAAATTCAAATGGAACCATTATATTTTATATTTGAGCGTAGTCCATAAGCTTATATTTATTTAAGTTTTAATCTAGTTGACTATGATGCTAATAAAATTTAATTTTTGTTTTAGGTTGTTGTTGCCATTATAGTTATACTGCTGTCTTCATATTTCGTTTGTGTGCAAATGATTCTCAGTACTCCAACTCAAGCCATACTAAATTTCTGGAAGGCAATTAGTTTCATATGAAATATATCTAAAAGTAAAATTTATATATAAATAATTTTAAATATTATACACTGTTTTTGTCAAATGTATCTCAAAAATAAATACTTCGATGTAATAAATTGTAAATATTCGCGCATCATAGATGCATACTTAAGATATGAATCAATCTAAAATTTGCCAAGTTCAAATTTTATAGAAATCTGGCTTTACCGCATAATTTCATTAAAACTCAGATAATTGGATCTATTATACCTTACGTAATAATACATTTGTTGTATTATGGTTTTTCAATTATTATTTTTCACATTGTATAAATTCACTTTGTATTCAATTTAACCATCATTTAATAATTTTTTCCAAATATGGAAAAGTCATTACAATCATATGTAATGTAGTTCATTGTTAATGATATAAATGTTTGATGATACATTGATTTAAGTTATAATATAGATATTGTTTCCATTACTAACACTTTTTCCACTTGGGCATTAATTTTGTCATAACATTGTATCCGATTCAGTATACATTGAGATTTTTCATTGGTTTACTTGCTGATAATATATTTTGGATCTATAACTATTTTCAAGTCATAGCTTTTATGTTTAGTATTAATTAAACTTAAATGTTTAGTTGTAATTTATCTTTCTTTAAGGATGCTCCGTCTATATAAATGATAAAAATATGTCTATGCTTTTGGAAAATTCAAATGGAACCGTTATATTTTATATTTGTGCGTAGTCCATATCTTTATATTTATTTAAGTTTTAATGTAGTTGACTCTGATGCTAATAAAATTTAATTTTTGTTTTAGGTTGTTGTTGCCATTATAGTTATACTGCTGTCTTCATATTTCGTTTGTGTGCAAATGATTCTCAGTACTCCAACTCAAGCCATACTAAATTTCTGGAAGGCAATTAGTTTCATATGAAATATATCTAAGTACGATTTATAAATAAATAATTTTTAATATTATACTTTGTTTTTGTCAAATGTATCTCAATAATTAATACATCGATGTAGTAAGTTGTAAATATTCGCGCATCATAGATGCATACTTAAGATATGTATTAATCTAAAATCCGTTAAGTTAAAATTTTAAACAAATCTGGCATTACAACATATATTCATTAAAACTCAGATAATTGGATCTATTATTGCTTAAGTAATAATACATTTGTTGTATTATAGTTTTTCATTTATTATTTGTCACATTGTATAAATTCACTTTGTATTCAATTTAACTATCAATTTATTATTTTTTTCAAATATGGAAAATTTATTACAATCATATGTTATATATTTCATTGTGAAAGATATAAATGTTTGATGATACTTTGATTTAAGTCATTATATAGATATAGTTTCCATTTCTAACACTTGTACCATTTGGGCATTAATTTTCTCAAAACATTCTATCCGATTCAGTATATTCTGAGATTTTTCATTGATTTACTTGCTGATAATATATTTTGGATCTATAACTATTTTCCATTCATAGCAATTATGTTTAGTGTTATTTAATCTTTGATGTTAAGTTTTATTTCTCTTTTTTTAAGGATGCTCTGTCTTTATAAATGATAAAAATATGTTTATGTTTTTGGAGAATTCAAATGGAACCTTTATATTTTATATTTGAGCGTAGTCCATAAGCTTATATTTATTTAAGTTTTAATCTAGTTGACTATGATGCTAATAAAATTTAATTTTTGTTTTAGGTTGTTGTTGCCATTATAGTTATACTGCTGTCTTCATATTTCGTTTGTGTGCAAATGATTCTCAGTACTCCAACTCAAGCCATACTAAATTTCTGGAAGGCAATTAGTTTCATATGAAATATATCTAAGTACGATTTATAAATAAATAATTTTTAATATTATACTTTGTTTTTGTCAAATGTATCTCAATAATTAATACATCGATGTAGTAAGTTGTAAATATTCGCGCATCATAGATGCATACTTAAGATATGTATTAATCTAAAATCCGTTAAGTTAAAATTTTAAACAAATCTGGCATTACAACATATATTCATTAAAACTCAGATAATTGGATCTATTATTGCTTAAGTAATAATACATTTGTTGTATTATAGTTTTTCATTTATTATTTGTCACATTGTATAAATTCACTTTGTATTCAATTTAACTATCAATTTATTATTTTTTTCAAATATGGAAAAGTTATTACAATCATATGTTATATATTTCATTGTGAAAGATATAAATGTTTGATGATACTTTGATTTAAGTCATTATCTAGATATAGTTTCCATTTCTATAACTTGTACCATTTGGGCATTAATTTTCTCAAAACATTGTATCCAATTCAGTATGTTCTGAGATTTTTCATTGATTTACTTGCTGATAATATATTTTGGATCTATAACTATTTTCCAGTCATAGCAATTATGTTTAGTGTTATTTAAACTTTGATGTTTAGTTTTATTTCTCTTTTTTTAAGGATGCTCTGTCCATATAAATGATAAAAATATGTTTATGTTTTTAGAAAATTCAAATGGAACCGTTATATTTTATATTTGAGCGTAGTCCATAACTTTATATTTATTTAAGTTTTAATCTAGTTGACTATGATGCTAATAAAATTTAATTTTTGTTTCAGGTTGTTGTTGCCGTTATAGTTATACTGCTGTCTTCATATTTCGTTTGTGTGCAAATGATTCTCAGTACTCCAACTCAAGCCATACTATATTTCTGGAAGGCAATTAGTTTCATATGAAATATATCTAAGTACGATTTATAAATAAATAATTTTTAATATTATACTTTGTTTTTGTCAAATGTATCTCAATAATTAATACATCGATGTAGTAAGTTGTAAATATTCGCGCATCATAGATGCATACTTAAGATATGTATCAATCTAAAATCCGTTAAGTTAAAATTTTAAACAAATCTGGCATTACAACATATATTCATTAAAACTCAGATAATTGGATCTATTATTGCTTAAGTAATAATACATTTGTTGTATTATAGTTTTTCATTTATTATTTGTCACATTGTATAAATTCACTTTGTATTCAATTTAACTATCAATTTATTATTTTTTTCAAATATGGAAAAGTTATTACAATCATATGTTATATATTTCATTGTGAAAGATATAAATGTTTGATGATACTTTGATTTAAGTCATTATCTAGATATAGTTTCCATTTCTATAACTTGTACCATTTGGGCATTAATTTTCTCAAAACATTGTATCCAATTCAGTATGTTCTGAGATTTTTCATTGATTTACTTGCTGATAATATATTTTGGATCTATAACTATTTTCCAGTCATAGCAATTATGTTTAGTGTTATTTAAACTTTGATGTTTAGTTTTATTTCTCTTTTTTTAAGGATGCTCTGTCCATATAAATGATAAAAATATGTTTATGTTTTTAGAAAATTCAAATGGAACCGTTATATTTTATATTTGAGCGTAGTCCATAACTTTATATTTATTTAAGTTTTAATCTAGTTGACTATGATGCTAATAAAATTTAATTTTTGTTTCAGGTTGTTGTTGCCGTTATAGTTATACTGCTGTCTTCATATTTCGTTTGTGTGCAAATGATTCTCAGTACTCCAACTCAAGCCATACTATATTTCTGGAAGGCAATTAGTTTCATATGAAATATATCTAAGTACGATTTATAAATAAATAATTTTTAATATTATACTTTGTTTTTGTCAAATGTATCTCAATAATTAATACATCGATGTAGTAAGTTGTAAATATTCGCGCATCATAGATGCATACTTAAGATATGTATCAATCTAAAATCCGTTAAGTTAAAATTTTAAACAAATCTGGCATTACAACATATATTCATTAAAACTCAGATAATTGGATCTATTATTGCTTAAGTAATAATACATTTGTTGTATTATAGTTTTTCATTTATTATTTGTCACATTGTATAAATTCACTTTGTATTCAATTTAACTATCAATTTATTATTTTTTTCAAATATGGAAAATTTATTACAATCATATGTTATATATTTCATTGTGAAAGATATAAATGTTTGATGATACTTTGATTTAAGTCATTATATAGATATAGTTTCCATTTCTAACACTTGTACCATTTGGGCATTAATTTTCTCAAAACATTCTATCCGATTCAGTATATTCTGAGATTTTTCATTGATTTACTTGCTGATAATATATTTTGGATCTATAACTATTTTCCATTCATAGCAATTATGTTTAGTGTTATTTAATCTTTGATGTTAAGTTTTATTTCTCTTTTTTTAAGGATGCTCTGTCTTTATAAATGATAAAAATATGTTTATGTTTTTGGAAAATTCAAATGGAACCTTTATATTTTATATTTGAGCGTAGTCCATAAGCTTATATTTATTTAAGTTTTAATCTAGTTGACTATGATGCTAATAAAATTTAATTTTTGTTTTAGGTTGTTGTTGCCATTATAGTTATACTGCTGTCTTCATATTTCGTTTGTGTGCAAATGATTCTCAGTACTCCAACTCAAGCCATACTAAATTTCTGGAAGGCAATTAGTTTCATATGAAATATATCTAAGTACGATTTATAAATAAATAATTTTTAATATTATACTTTGTTTTTGTCAAATGTATCTCAATAATTAATACATCGATGTAGTAAGTTGTAAATATTCGCGCATCATAGATGCATACTTAAGATATGTATTAATCTAAAATCCGTTAAGTTAAAATTTTAAACAAATCTGGCATTACAACATATATTCATTAAAACTCAGATAATTGGATCTATTATTGCTTAAGTAATAATACATTTGTTGTATTATAGTTTTTCATTTATTATTTGTCACATTGTATAAATTCACTTTGTATTCAATTTAACTATCAATTTATTATTTTTTTCAAATATGGAAAAGTTATTACAATCATATGATATATATTTCATTGTGAAAGATATAAATGTTTGATGATACTTTGATTTAAGTCATTATATATATAAATATATAGTTTCCATTTCTAACACTTGTACCATTTGGGCATTAATTTTCTCAAAAAATTCTATCCGAATCAGTATATTCTGAGATTTTTCATTGATTCACTTGCTGATAATATATTTTGGATCAATAACTATTTTCCATTCATAGCAATTATGTTTAGTGTTATTTAATCTTTGATGTTAAGTTTTATTTCTCTTTTTTTAAGGATGCTCTGTCTTTATAAATGATAAAAATATGTTTATGTTTTTGGAAAATTCAAATGGAACCTTTATATTTTATATTTGAGCGTAGTCCATAAGCTTATATTTATTTAAGTTTTAATCTAGTTGACTATGATGCTTATAAAATTTAATTTTTGTTTTAGGTTGTTGTTGCCATTATAGTTATACTGCTGTCTTCATATTTCGTTTGTGTGCAAATGATTCTCAGTACTCCAACTCAAGCCATACTAAATTTCTGGAAGGCAATTAGTTTCATATGAAATATATCTAAGTACGATTTATAAATAAATAATTTTTAATATTATACTTTGTTTTTGTCAAATGTATCTCAATTATTAATACATCGATGTAGTAAGTTGTAAATATTCGCGCATCATAGATGCATACTTAAGATATGTATCAATCTATAATCCGTTAAGTTAAAATTTTAAACAAATCTGGCTTTACAACATATATTCATTAAAACTCAGATAATTGGATCTATTATTGGTTAAGTAATAATACATTTGTTGTATTATAGTTTTTCATTTATTATTTGTCACATTGTATAAATTCACTTTGTATTCAATTTAACTATCAATTTATTATTTTTTTCAAATATGGAAAATTTATTACAATCATATGTTATATATTTCATTGTGAAAGATATAAATGTTTGATGATACTTTGATTTAAGTCATTATATAGATATAGTTTCCATTTCTAACACTTGTACCATTTGGGCATTAATTTTCTCAAAACATTCTATCCGATTCAGTATATTCTGAGATTTTTCATTGATTTACTTGCTGATAATATATTTTGGATCTATAACTATTTTCCATTCATAGCAATTATGTTTAGTGTTATTTAATCATTGATGTTAAGTTTTATTTCTCTTTTTTTAAGGATGCTCTGTCTTTATAAATGATAAAAATATGTTTATGTTTTTGGAGAATTCAAATGGAACCTTTATATTTTATATTTGAGCGTAGTCCATAAGCTTATATTTATTTAAGTTTTAATCTAGTTGACTATGATGCTAATAAAATTTAATTTTTGTTTTAGGTTGTTGTTGCCATTATAGTTATACTGCTGTCTTCATATTTCGTTTGTGTGCAAATGATTCTCAGTACTCCAACTCAAGCCATACTAAATTTCTGTTCTGGAAGGCAATTAGTTTCATATGAAATATATCTAAGTACGATTTATAAATAAATAATTTTTAATATTATACTTTGTTTTTGTCAAATGTATCTCAATAATTAATACATCGATGTAGTAAGTTGTAAATATTCGCGCATCATAGATGCATACTTAAGATATGTATCAATCTAAAATCCGTTAAGTTAAAATTTTAAACAAATCTGGCATTACAACATATATTCATTAAAACTCAGATAATTGGATCTATTATTGCTTAAGTAATAATACATTTGTTGTATTATAGTTTTTCATTTATTATTTGTCACATTGTATAAATTCACTTTGTATTCAATTTAACTATCAATTTATTATTTTTTTCAAATATGGAAAATTTATTACAATCATATGTTATATATTTCATTGTGAAAGATATAAATGTTTGATGATACTTTGATTTAAGTCATTATATAGATATAGTTTCCATTTCTAACACTTGTACCATTTGGGCATTAATTTTCTCAAAACATTCTATCCGATTCAGTATATTCTGAGATTTTTCATTGATTTACTTGCTGATAATATATTTTGGATCTATAACTATTTTCCATTTTTAGCAATTATGTTTAGTGTTATTTAAACTTTGATGTTAAGTTTTATTTCTCTTTTTTAAGGATGCTCTGTCTATATAAATGATAAAAATATGTTTATGTTTTTGGAAAATTCAAATGGAACCTTTATATTTTATATTTGAGCGTAGTCCATAAGCTTATATTTATTTAAGTTTTAATCTAGTTGACTATGATGCTAATAAAATTTAATTTTTGTTTTAGGTTGTTGTTGCCATTATAGTTATACTGCTGTCTTCATATTTCGTTTGTGTGCAAATGATTCTCAGTACTCCAACTCAAGCCATACTAAATTTCTGGAAGGCAATTAGTTTCATATGAAATATATCTAAGTACGATTTATAAATAAATAATTTTTAATATTATACTTTGTTTTTGTCAAATGTATCTCAATAATTAATACATCGATGTAGTAAGTTGTAAATATTCGCGCATCATAGATGCATACTTAAGATATGTATCAATCTAAAATCCGTTAAGTTAAAATTTTAAACAAATCTGGCATTACAACATATATTCATTAAAACTCAGATAATTGGATCTATTATTGCTTAAGTAATAATACATTTGTTGTATTATAGTTTTTCATTTATTATTTGTCACATTGTATAAATTCACTTTGTATTCAATTTAACTATCAATTTATTATTTTTTTCAAATATGGAAAATTTATTACAATCATATGTTATATATTTCATTGTGAAAGATATAAATGTTTGATGATACTTTGATTTAAGTCATTATATAGATATAGTTTCCATTTCTAACACTTGTACCATTTGGGCATTAATTTTCTCAAAACATTGTATCCGATTCAGTATATTCTGAGATTTTTCATTGATTTACTTGCTGATAATATATTTTGGATCAATAACTATTTTCCAGTCATAGAAATTATGTTTAGTGTTATTTAAACTTTGATGTTTAGTTTTATTTCTCTTTTTTTAAGGATGCTCTGTCTATATAAATGATAAAAATATGTTTATGTTTTTGGAAAATTCAAATGGAACCGTTATATTTTATATTTGAGCGTAGTCCATAACTTTATATTTATTTAAGTTTTAATCTAGTTTACCATGATGCTAATAAAATTTAATTTTTGTTTTAGGTTGTTGTTGCCGTTTTAGTTATACTGCTGTCTTCATATTTCGTTTGTGTGCAAATGATTCTCAGTACTCCAACTCAAGCCATACTATATTTCTGGAAGGCAATTAGTTTCATATGAAATATATCTAAGTACGATTTATAAATAAATAATTTTTAATATTATACTTTGTTTTTGTCAAATGTATCTCAATAATTAATACATCGATGTAGTAAGTTGTAAATATTCGCGCATCATAGATGCATACTTAAGATATGTATCAATCTAAAATCCGTTAAGTTAAAATTTTGAACAAATCCGGCTTTACAACATATATTCATTAAAACTCAGATTTTTGGATCTTTTATAGCTTAAGTAATTATACATTTGTTGTATTATTGTTTTTCATTTATTATTTGTCACATTGTATAAATTCACTTTGTATTCAATTTAACTATCAATTTATTATTTTTTTCAAATATGGAAAAGTTATTACAATCATATGTTATATATTTCATTGTGAAAGATATAAATGTTTGATGATACTTTGATTTAAGTCATTATCTAGATATAGTTTCCATTTCTAACACTTGTACCATTTGGGCATTAATTTTCTCAAAAAATTCTATCCGAATCAGTATATTCTGAGATTTTTCATTGATTCACTTGCTGATAATATATTTTGGATCAATAACTATTTTCCATTCATAGCAATTATGTTTAGTGTTATTTAATCTTTGATGTTAAGTTTTATTTCTCTTTTTTTAAGGATGCTCTGTCTTTATAAATGATAAAAATATGTTTATGTTTTTGGAAAATTCAAATGGAACCTTTATATTTTATATTTGAGCGTAGTCCATAAGCTTATATTTATTTAAGTTTTAATCTAGTTGACTATGATGCTTATAAAATTTAATTTTTGTTTTAGGTTGTTGTTGCCATTATAGTTATACTGCTGTCTTCATATTTCGTTTGTGTGCAAATGATTCTCAGTACTCCAACTCAAGCCATACTAAATTTCTGGAAGGCAATTAGTTTCATATGAAATATATCTAAGTACGATTTATAAATAAATAATTTTTAATATTATACTTTGTTTTTGTCAAATGTATCTCAATTATTAATACATCGATGTAGTAAGTTGTAAATATTCGCGCATCATAGATGCATACTTAAGATATGTATCAATCTATAATCCGTTAAGTTAAAATTTTAAACAAATCTGGCTTTACAACATATATTCATTAAAACTCAGATAATTGGATCTATTATTGGTTAAGTAATAATACATTTGTTGTATTATAGTTTTTCATTTATTATTTGTCACATTGTATAAATTCACTTTGTATTCAATTTAACTATCAATTTATTATTTTTTTCAAATATGGAAAATTTATTACAATCATATGTTATATATTTCATTGTGAAAGATATAAATGTTTGATGATACTTTGATTTAAGTCATTATATAGATATAGTTTCCATTTCTAACACTTGTACCATTTGGGCATTAATTTTCTCAAAACATTCTATCCGATTCAGTATATTCTGAGATTTTTCATTGATTTACTTGCTGATAATATATTTTGGATCTATAACTATTTTCCATTCATAGCAATTATGTTTAGTGTTATTTAATCATTGATGTTAAGTTTTATTTCTCTTTTTTTAAGGATGCTCTGTCTTTATAAATGATAAAAATATGTTTATGTTTTTGGAGAATTCAAATGGAACCTTTATATTTTATATTTGAGCGTAGTCCATAAGCTTATATTTATTTAAGTTTTAATCTAGTTGACTATGATGCTAATAAAATTTAATTTTTGTTTTAGGTTGTTGTTGCCATTATAGTTATACTGCTGTCTTCATATTTCGTTTGTGTGCAAATGATTCTCAGTACTCCAACTCAAGCCATACTAAATTTCTGGAAGGCAATTAGTTTCATATGAAATATATCTAAGTACGATTTATAAATAAATAATTTTTAATATTATACTTTGTTTTTGTCAAATGTATCTCAATAATTAATACATCGATGTAGTAAGTTGTAAATATTCGCGCATCATAGATGCATACTTAAGATATGTATCAATCTAAAATCCGTTAAGTTAAAATTTTAAACAAATCTGGCATTACAACATATATTCATTAAAACTCAGATAATTGGATCTATTATTGCTTAAGTAATAATACATTTGTTGTATTATAGTTTTTCATTTATTATTTGTCACATTGTATAAATTCACTTTGTATTCAATTTAACTATCAATTTATTATTTTTTTCAAATATGGAAAAGTTATTACAATCATATGATATATATTTCATTGTGAAAGATATAAATGTTTGATGATACTTTGATTTAAGTCATTATATATATAAATATATAGTTTCCATTTCTAACACTTGTACCATTTGGGCATTAATTTTCTCAAAAAATTCTATCCGAATCAGTATATTCTGAGATTTTTCATTGATTCACTTGCTGATAATATATTTTGGATCAATAACTATTTTCCATTCATAGCAATTATGTTTAGTGTTATTTAATCTTTGATGTTAAGTTTTATTTCTCTTTTTTTAAGGATGCTCTGTCTTTATAAATGATAAAAATATGTTTATGTTTTTGGAAAATTCAAATGGAACCTTTATATTTTATATTTGAGCGTAGTCCATAAGCTTATATTTATTTAAGTTTTAATCTAGTTGACTATGATGCTTATAAAATTTAATTTTTGTTTTAGGTTGTTGTTGCCATTATAGTTATACTGCTGTCTTCATATTTCGTTTGTGTGCAAATGATTCTCAGTACTCCAACTCAAGCCATACTAAATTTCTGGAAGGCAATTAGTTTCATATGAAATATATCTAAGTACGATTTATAAATAAATAATTTTTAATATTATACTTTGTTTTTGTCAAATGTATCTCAATTATTAATACATCGATGTAGTAAGTTGTAAATATTCGCGCATCATAGATGCATACTTAAGATATGTATCAATCTATAATCCGTTAAGTTAAAATTTTAAACAAATCTGGCTTTACAACATATATTCATTAAAACTCAGATAATTGGATCTATTATTGGTTAAGTAATAATACATTTGTTGTATTATAGTTTTTCATTTATTATTTGTCACATTGTATAAATTCACTTTGTATTCAATTTAACTATCAATTTATTATTTTTTTCAAATATGGAAAATTTATTACAATCATATGTTATATATTTCATTGTGAAAGATATAAATGTTTGATGATACTTTGATTTAAGTCATTATATAGATATAGTTTCCATTTCTAACACTTGTACCATTTGGGCATTAATTTTCTCAAAACATTCTATCCGATTCAGTATATTCTGAGATTTTTCATTGATTTACTTGCTGATAATATATTTTGGATCTATAACTATTTTCCATTCATAGCAATTATGTTTAGTGTTATTTAATCATTGATGTTAAGTTTTATTTCTCTTTTTTTAAGGATGCTCTGTCTTTATAAATGATAAAAATATGTTTATGTTTTTGGAGAATTCAAATGGAACCTTTATATTTTATATTTGAGCGTAGTCCATAAGCTTATATTTATTTAAGTTTTAATCTAGTTGACTATGATGCTAATAAAATTTAATTTTTGTTTTAGGTTGTTGTTGCCATTATAGTTATACTGCTGTCTTCATATTTCGTTTGTGTGCAAATGATTCTCAGTACTCCAACTCAAGCCATACTAAATTTCTGGAAGGCAATTAGTTTCATATGAAATATATCTAAGTACGATTTATAAATAAATAATTTTTAATATTATACTTTGTTTTTGTCAAATGTATCTCAATAATTAATACATCGATGTAGTAAGTTGTAAATATTCGCGCATCATAGATGCATACTTAAGATATGTATCAATCTAAAATCCGTTAAGTTAAAATTTTAAACAAATCTGGCATTACAACATATATTCATTAAAACTCAGATAATTGGATCTATTATTGCTTAAGTAATAATACATTTGTTGTATTATAGTTTTTCATTTATTATTTGTCACATTGTATAAATTCACTTTGTATTCAATTTAACTATCAATTTATTATTTT
The DNA here is from genome assembly GCA_034509805.1 of Sipha maydis. Classification (NCBI taxonomy): domain Eukaryota; kingdom Metazoa; phylum Arthropoda; class Insecta; order Hemiptera; family Aphididae; genus Sipha; species Sipha maydis. Next base: position 171,445 of record JASXSY010000170.1, read on the forward strand.
TTTCAAATATGGAAAAGTTATTACAATCATATGATATATATTTCATTGTGAAAGATATAAATGTTTGATGATACTTTGATTTAAGTCATTATATATATAAATATATAGTTTCCATTTCTAACACTTGTACCATTTGGGCATTAATTTTCTCAAAAAATTCTATCCGAATCAGTATATTCTGAGATTTTTCATTGATTCACTTGCTGATAATATATTTTGGATCAATAACTATTTTCCATTCATAGCAATTATGTTTAGTGTTATTTAATCTTTGATGTTAAGTTTTATTTCTCTTTTTTTAAGGATGCTCTGTCTTTATAAATGATAAAAATATGTTTATGTTTTTGGAAAATTCAAATGGAACCTTTATATTTTATATTTGAGCGTAGTGCCATAAGCTTATATTTATTTAAGTTTTAATCTAGTTGACTATGATGCTTATAAAATTTAATTTTTGTTTTAGGTTGTTGTTGCCATTATAGTTATACTGCTGTCTTCATATTTCGTTTGTGTGCAAATGATTCTCAGTACTCCAACTCAAGCCATACTAAATTTCTGGAAGGCAATTAGTTTCATATGAAATATATCTAAGTACGATTTATAAATAAATAATTTTTAATATTATACTTTGTTTTTGTCAAATGTATCTCAATTATTAATACATCGATGTAGTAAGTTGTAAATATTCGCGCATCATAGATGCATACTTAAGATATGTATCAATCTATAATCCGTTAAGTTAAAATTTTAAACAAATCTGGCTTTACAACATATATTCATTAAAACTCAGATAATTGGATCTATTATTGGTTAAGTAATAATACATTTGTTGTATTATAGTTTTTCATTTATTATTTGTCACATTGTATAAATTCACTTTGTATTCAATTTAACTATCAATTTATTATTTTTTTCAAATATGGAAAATTTATTACAATCATATGTTATATATTTCATTGTGAAAGATATAAATGTTTGATGATACTTTGATTTAAGTCATTATATAGATATAGTTTCCATTTCTAACACTTGTACCATTTGGGCATTAATTTTCTCAAAACATTCTATCCGATTCAGTATATTCTGAGATTTTTCATTGATTTACTTGCTGATAATATATTTTGGATCTATAACTATTTTCCATTCATAGCAATTATGTTTAGTGTTATTTAATCATTGATGTTAAGTTTTATTTCTCTTTTTTTAAGGATGCTCTGTCTTTATAAATGATAAAAATATGTTTATGTTTTTGGAGAATTCAAATGGAACCTTTATATTTTATATTTGAGCGTAGTCCATAAGCTTATATTTATTTAAGTTTTAATCTAGTTGACTATGATGCTAATAAAATTTAATTTTTGTTTTAGGTTGTTGTTGCCATTATAGTTATACTGCTGTCTTCATATTTCGTTTGTGTGCAAATGATTCTCAGTACTCCAACTCAAGCCATACTAAATTTCTGGAAGGCAATTAGTTTCATATGAAATATATCTAAGTACGATTTATAAATAAATAATTTTTAATATTATACTTTGTTTTTGTCAAATGTATCTCAATAATTAATACATCGATGTAGTAAGTTGTAAATATTCGCGCATCATAGATGCATACTTAAGATATGTATCAATCTAAAATCCGTTAAGTTAAAATTTTAAACAAATCTGGCATTACAACATATATTCATTAAAACTCAGATAATTGGATCTATTATTGCTTAAGTAATAATACATTTGTTGTATTATAGTTTTTCATTTATTATTTGTCACATTGTATAAATTCACTTTGTATTCAATTTAACTATCAATTTATTATTTTTTTCAAATATGGAAAATTTATTACAATCATATGTTATATATTTCATTGTGAATGATATAAATGTTTGATGATACTTTGATTTAAGTCATTATATAGATATAGTTTCCATTTCTAACACTTGTACCATTTGGGCATTAATTTTCTCAAAACATTCTATCCGATTCAGTATATTCTGAGATTTTTCATTGATTTACTTGCTGATAATATATTTTGGATCTATAACTATTTTCCATTTTTAGCAATTATGTTTAGTGTTATTTAAACTTTGATGTTAAGTTTTATTTCTCTTTTTTTAAGGATGCTCTGTCTATATAAATGATAAAAATATGTTTATGTTTTTGGAAAATTCAAATGGAACCTTTATATTTTATATTTGAGCGTAGTCCATAAGCTTATATTTATTTAAGTTTTAATCTAGTTGACTATGATGCTAATAAAATTTAATTTTTGTTTTAGGTTGTTGTTGCCATTATAGTTATACTGCTGTCTTCATATTTCGTTTGTGTGCAAATGATTCTCAGTACTCCAACTCAAGCCATACTAAATTTCTGGAAGGCAATTAGTTTCATATGAAATATATCTAAGTACGATTTATAAATAAATAATTTTTAATATTATACTTTGTTTTTGTCAAATGTATCTCAATAATTAATACATCGATGTAGTAAGTTGTAAATATTCGCGCATCATAGATGC